>JARYGA010011741.1:0-31975 GCA_030545235.1 Helianthus tuberosus | reverse complement strand
ATCGGATTCGTACCGGTTCTAAGGGTCAAATTATTGTAAAACTTGTAGAAATCGCTTAGATCTGAGACATTCTTGGTGGAATGGAGCCAAGCATGAAGTTCTTATGAGCTTCATGTTGACGTCACCCATGAATACCTCAAATCAGGATGATTTCATGGTTAGAATTGAGGATTTGAAAGATAGAAGTGTGTAGAATCGTGTAGTGATTAAAGATGTACAAGAATTAGTGCAAGATCTTACCTGGATTGAGAGTAATCTGAGAAAAGGTGAAGAATGCGCGTGGTTCGGACGTCACTTGCCAAAAGTGGAAAAAGTGGAGAGTGACCCGTGTATTTATAGGATGCCAAAAAGGGAAAGGATGAGCCGTGCGCATGGCACGCACCCGGGCAGGTTATCCGCGCGGACTGGCCATCCGTGCGGACTGGCAATCCGTGCGGACTGGCCATCCGTGCGGATGGGCCATCCGTGCGGATGCCACCACCTTGGGCGAGCTCGATGCGATGTTGATTCGGCTCGGATTTACGAGCGGTTTGATAGGGTTTCCTAATTCAAATTACTTTCAGTCCCAACTACTTCTTATACGGTTCGATTCGGGATTCGAGTTCGGGTTCGATCATATTCGAGTTAGACTTCGAGTTCGATTGAGTTCGCTTGATTTATACAACATGCAATAACATAAGAATAACATGCACAGGTAACACGTAAGGCACACACACATATAACCACAAGTAAAAATACGTAGTTCGAGTTACGATTTGGTGTCGATTTGATTAGTTTGCTTGATTAACTTTATCGCATTGTTACTTCCTATCGTTCACAGTTGTAGGTCGATTGAAATACGATTGGTAAGGCTTGATTATTGTAATGTACAACATTTACTCCACATAATCTAAATATAATAGAAACAATTCTACGAGTCACGTCGCGCGAAATCGGTCGTTAACTTTGACCTTGACTTTGACTTTCACTCGTGAAAACACGGGGTGTTACAGCCTCCCCTTGTTTAGGAAATTTCGTCCCGAAATTAAGCCGGAAGCTGTAACTAATTCGTGAATCACGTGTGGAGAATCGCCAAATTAACCAGGATTTTACGGTTAAAATTGGCTGATCTAAAAACCTATGAAGTCGTTTGAGAGAAATCTTTTTCGATCTTTAATTTTCTATTTTCAAAATCTTTTTCTTTTTCTTTCAAAACCTTGATCATTGTGGGTTCTAGTTTGAATTCGCTTGATTGCGATCCGACTCGTACGACGTGCGGAATTCGTGCACGAGTGAGATCGATGCACAAGAATGTACTAACGACGTGATCCTATTGATAATCTGACGATTACAAGCTCCGAAAATCACGTGAGAGACTTACTCTATCTAGACTTTTTCTTATTTACAATATTCGATCTTCAGTAGTTTCGGCGGTTTCTGTTGGCTTCTATACATATTATCATATTTCAAAATCTCTGAAAGCTCTCTCGAATACTCGCTGTTTTAACTGGACGTTGCTTCTTCGTTAAACAGCTGTGGATACTTTGCCTTCATGTCGCTTTCGAGTTCCCAAGTGAACTCCGCGCCTTGTTTGCCTTCCCACCGGACTTTCACAATGGGAATGCGTGAGCGCCTGAGTTCTTTGGTTTGGCGATCCATGATTTCGACAGGCTTTTCCACGAAGTGCAATGTTTCGTTCACTCGTAAATCATCTAGAGGAACATGTACGGCTGGTTCGTAGATGGTCTTCCGGAGGTTTGACACGTGGAAGATCGGATGGACATTGTTAAGTTCTTCCGGTAAATCGAGTCTGTAAGCGACTTTTCCGATCCTTTCCAGAATCTTAAAAGGTCCCACATACCGAGGCGCAAGTTTCCCCTTTTTGCCGAATCGGACTACACCCCTCCAAGGTGATACCTTTAGGAGTACGTAGTCACCAACGCCATACTCGCGGTGTTTGTGCTTTTTATCGGCGAGAAGCTTCTGTCTATCTCGAGCCTTCGCTAGATTGTCCCGAATTTGGAAGATTTTGTCTGTCGTTTCTTGTAGCAGTTCCGGACCGGTTAGTTGCGAGTGACCGATCTCGTGCCATACAATAGGCGATCGACATCTTCTTCCGTATAAGGCTTCGAAAGGTGCCATCTGGATGCTAGCCTGGTAGCTGTTGTTGTACGAGAATTCGACTAACGGAAGGTGTCTATCCCAATTACCACCGAAGTCTATAACACATGAACGGAGCATGTCTTCAAGCGTACGAATCGTTCTCTCGCTCTGACCGTCAGTTTGTGGGTGGAACGCGGTACTTAGATTAAGCGTTGTACCTAGGGCCATTTGAAACGTTCCCCACAATCGCGAAGTGAATCGAGCATCACGGTCAGAGATGATGTCACGAGGCGTCCCATGTCGACAAATGATCTCGTCAGTGTAGATTCGGGCTAATCGTTCCACCTTGTAGTCCTCTCGTATTGGCAGAAAGTGGGCTGATTTGGTCAAACGGTCAATGATAACCCAAATGCTGTCGTGACCTGATGACGTGGTTGGAAGCTTGGTTATGAAATCCATAGCTATGCTCTCCCACTTCCACATAGGGATTTGAGGTTGTTCGAGCAAGCCAGAGGGTCGTTGATGTTCGGCCTTGACTCTAGCACAGGTTAAGCATTTTCCGACGTAGAGAGCGATATCCCGCTTCATACCCGGCCACCAGTACCTATATCGAAGGTCATGGTACATTTTGTCAGCACCGGGATGAATAGAGTATCGGGATTTGTGGGCTTCATCCATGATGATTTGTCGCAGGTTGGTTCGCTTGGGAATCCAGATTTTGTCTAGGAAGTGGAATATCCCGTTGGATTTGCTCACAAGTTGGGCTCCGTCGTGGTAGATTCTCTCTTTCTTCAAGGTGCGCTCGTTGAAACATGCATGCTGGGCGTCGCGAATAAGAGCTTCGAGATTGTGCTGGGCTTGAACATTTCGAGTGCTAAGCAGATAATTTCGTCTGCTAAGCGCGTCGGCAACAACATTTGCCTTGCCTGGGTGATAACGAATCTCGCAGTCGTAATCGTTGAGAAGTTCTACCCATCGGCGTTGACGCATATTTAGTTCCTTCTGATTAAAGATGTGTTGTAGGCTCTTATGATCGGTGAAGATCGTACACTTGGTACCATATAGGTAGTGTCGCCAAATCTTCAATGCAAAAACAATTGCGCCTAGCTCGAGATCGTGGGTTGTATAGTTCTTCTCGTGGATTTTGAGCTGACGGGATGCGTAAGCAATAACCTTGTCTCGTTGCATTAAGACACAACCGAGACCAAGGTTAGAAGCATCACAGTAGACAATGAAATTATCGTTTCCGTCGGGTAGCGTGAGAACAGGGGCATTGCAAAGCATGTATTTGAGGGTTCGAAAGGCAGACTCTTGTTTGGTTCCCCAGAGAAAGGGCTGGTCCTTATGAGTGAGAGAAGTGAGTGGTACAGCAATCTTCGAGAATCCGTTGATAAATCGTCGATAATAGCCCGCCAGTCCGAGAAAGGAACGGACTTCAGTCGGGTTCTTAGGCGTAACCCAGCTCTTAACGGCTTCAATCTTCGCAGGATCGACGTGAATGCCCTGACTATTTACGATGTGTCCCAGAAATTGAACCTCCCCTAACCAAAATTCACACTTGGAGAATTTGGCGTAGAGTTGATTTCCCTGGAGTAACTCGAGAACCAAACGTAGATGCTGCGCGTGTTCGGATCTCGTTTTGGAATAGATCAAGACATCGTCGATGAACACGATGACGAACCGGTCAAGATACGGTTTACACACTCGATTCATCAGATCCATGAAAACTGCTGGGGCATTGGTTAGGCCAAAAGGCATGACAACGAATTCATAGTGGCCGTAACGAGTGCGAAATGTTGTTTTGGGTATATCCTCCTCCTGTATACGCAGCTGATGATATCCGGAACGCAGATCGATCTTCGAAAAACACGTAGCGCCTTGTAGTTGATCAAACAAATCGTCGATTCGAGGCAGGGGATAGCGATTCTTGATAGTCAACTTATTCAATTCCCGGTAATCGATGCACATCCGGAACGTCCCATCCTTCTTTTTGACGAAAAGGACTGGTGCGCCCCACGGAGAGGTGCTCGGGCGAATAAAGCCTTTTTCAAGCAATTCCTGGAGTTGGGTTGAGAGTTCGCGCATTTCGGACGGCGCAAGTCGGTAGGGAGCTCTGGCAATAGGATTCGCTCCAGGAATAAGGTCAATGCGAAAATCGATATCACGCTTAGGAGGTAGTCCGGGAAGGTCCTCGGGAAAGACTTGAGGAAATTCTCGAACCACTGGGACGTCATTTACTTTCTTCTTCTCTTTCTTTTCCTTCTCCGCTGCTACGACATGAGCCAGGAAAGCCCTGTACTCCTTGCGGAGATACTTGCTGGCTTGTAGGCATGATATAAGCTTGAGACCCTTCGAAGTAGTATCTCCATAAACGCACAATGAATCACCGTTTGCGAGAGAAAAACGAATCATTTTATCGAAGCACACAACTTCGGCATGGTTTTCGCGAAGAAAGTCCATGCCTACTATGACATCGAAACTTCCTAGTTGCATAGGGATGAGATCGATTGAGAAGATGTGATTGTTGAGCTCGAGTGTGCAATCACGAATAACAGAGTTTACAGCGACGGTTCTTCCGGTAGCGACTTCAACATCGAACGCGGAGGAGAGTCGAGAACGTTTACGACTAAGGAGTTTCTCAAACTCGTGTGACACAAAGCAATTATCGGCTCCAGTATCAAACAAACATGAAGCATAAATACCATTCACAAGGAACGTACCATTGACCACGTTGTTGTCGGCCTGGGCTTGACGCACGTTGAGATTGAAAGTTCTGGCACGTGCGGCCTGTTGCTGCTGCTGTTGCTGTTGCTGTGGTTGCTGCTGTTGCTGCTGGGGTTCTTGTTTCACCACCCTGTTCGGGCACATGTTGGCGAAATGGTTCGGGTCGCCGCATGTGAAGCATGCTCTGGCTTTGACCGCGGGTGCCGGAGGAGCTTGTTGACCCTGTGGGGCAGCGAGTAGGGCTTGATTGGCAGGAGCTTGACGAATACGGCAGTTGGCAGTAAAGTGGCCGTAGACGTTGCAATGAGCACAGAAGCGGCATGGAATAGCAGTTGGATGATGATAGGTGCAAGTAGGGCAGAGTGGGTGTGGTCCCGTATATGCACGCTTTGCAGGCGGTGCATTGGCCACAGGCGCCACTACTTGACGCTGTTGAGCAGGTACTGCTTGGATCGGTGCAGCAGAAATTGCACAGTTCTTGTTGGTGGAGCTGCTCTTTCTCTTGTTCTTTCTCTTATTGCTTGACGTCGTAGGTTCAGCAGTTGGTGTAGCAGCAGTGGCTTGATGCAGATGCTTGGAGGTCTTATCCCACATCCCAGCCTTGACCCTTTTGTCATTGATCTCAGCAGCCAGTAGATAGGTTTCTTCGATCGTGGTAGTCTTAGCCGCTTGCACGAAATCAGCAACGCAGTCGGGCAGGGCTCGGATGTATTTCTTGATGGTCATCTCAGGGGTCTTGACCTGGTCAGGACAGATAATGCTGAGCTGTTTGAAGCGAGCAGTGAGACCAGCATTGTCTCCATCTTTCTGATGTATGTGCCAAAATTCATCTTCAAGCTTTTGACGCTCGTGAGGAGGGCAGAATTCCTCCAGCATGACTTCCTTGAGCTCATCCCACGACAAACCGTAGGCTGCATCATTCCCTCTCTTGTTCCTCTCGGCCGTCCACCAGTCCAGAGCACGGGACTGAAAGACGCCGGTAGCATTCAGAGTTCGAAGGTCATCAGGGCAACCACTTTGTCGCAGAGTGACCTCGATAGAGTCAAACCAGTGGAATAGAGCAGTAGGACCTCCTTCGCCTGTGAATTCTTTCGGCCCACATGACTTGAATTGTTTGAAACTGAAAGGTCTCGCGGTAGCTTTAGGACCTTCAGTCCTTGATTCCTCGGATGACTTGCTGGCATTCTCGCAGACATCGCTCACAGCCTTTGCTACAGCTTTCGCCACGATAGACGCAAGGCGTCTGTCCCTCTTTTCTTGTCGAGAGAGTGGAGGACGAGATCCAGACGACATTGTCTGCAATAGTCACCGTCACGGAACTCAACATGTGTATTTGAATCTCACCTCACACGTCTAGGACTACTAAAGCTCAGTAACACGTACCATGTAAACGCATATAATCATAAATTCACAGAATTGCACAGAATCACATAATCACATAGAGCACAATGTTCCTAAACACGTAAGCATAATGACAAGAACAGATATAACCTAATTACTAAAGTACCTACGAGCGTACGAAGTATTCTAACTGCTCCCGTTGTTGCTAGCGATGAGTTGTGTGGGTTTTGTGTTTCAGCAGAAGCACTAGTGTTGGGTCGAAACCAATATTATCTCAAAATGGTAACAAATAACGGGAAATACATTAAAATTTTCATAAAGATCGATAAATCGAAGGTAGATTGTCTATGGCTAATAGACTTCGACTAACCAAAGTAGCTCGATTATTCGCAAGGATCCTGCACAACGACCTCCAGGACTATGCCTTTGCCTCGATTCTTGGGTGCTGGCGCAATTCCCATTGGTTTGGTCGTGCCTCTTGATCGTTGGAGTCCATCGAACCTTGGTGGAGTTTCGTATAAAAGCAGGACGAGTCGTCAAGGTTAGGGTTTCACCCCTATCTTACAACTTCCGTCCTTGTTTTCGATAAAAGTTGAGGAGATTATTCATCAAAATGTGGATTTCACTCCTAATTTGGTATAATTCTCCTCGTTTGTAGCTAAAACGCAAACTGATTAGGCAACTTTAGTCGAAAGTTTGCGGTTTTCACACCTATTCTCGGCCTTATTGCTCGTTCAAAGCTTGAAAATTCGAGTGTGGTGATAGGAAAAGAGTAAGTGGTAGCGACGAATTTTACGCATACGCGTGAGTTGGTCTGTTGGTTCTTCAACTATAGTCTAGGTCTCTAAGACTTCGACCCGGACTAGGTCGAGTCTTGCCTAATTCCCTATAGTTATGGCTCTGATACCAATCTGTCACACCCCAACCGATGGCGGAATCATCGGGGCGCGGCACTGAGCGAAACAGATTGTCCAGAAGTTTCCATAACAACTATCATTACCATTCAATTTAAGCTAACATGTCCCATACCATGTCTCAAATAGTAAAACAAGTTATTACAGACAAAAACTAAACAAATATTCTGTTCCGACAACTCAGATTTAAACATGACGATTTATTTGTTGGTTTCTAAGACTCCAGTTCCTAGCTTCGATTTCATCACAGCCCGAGAAGCATATAAACAACCTAGGCACCTGTCACATACGTTAAAATAATGTCAATACATAAAATGTAAAGGTGAGCATACAAGCTTGATAATAGCATATAGAGTTCGAATTCGTTTACGCATAACCAGCACGTACACATAGTGAAATGAAGCACGTTAGTTATCGACATAGATCCATCGATACCAATGACTGCGGGTTGACTGCCCGAGGCAGTTCGCAATACACGATTACCACCGTAATCCATGCAAGTAAAAGATCCTTAACAACCCCCGTGTGAACGGGTGCTGAGTCCAAACTATAGTACTATCGTTGCTAAGGCAGGTAGACAGCATTCCATGTGTAAACATAACAAACAGGCATTCATAAGCCACGTATAACATGCATTATTGGTTTAGCGTTAAAATAGCTTGAGTAGTGTGATAGTTGTAGTTTGAATAGTCGTAACGTATGTAACACCCAAAAGTGCTAAAAGCAAAAAGGGTTCGAGTATACTCACAGTGGTATGGATTGAAGGGAGCGCTTTTCAGCGAGTTCGGTTAGCCTGAATAGATTTGATAACGTAACGATAAGTGGCGCGTAAAACAGTACAAGTGAGAGTGGGCAACATGGCTGATCGTGCGGATCAGTCATCCGTGCATAGAAGTCATCCGTGCGCATGACCTATCCGTGCGGGTGGTGATGCGTGCGGATGGTGATCCACCCGGGTAAGCTGTCCGTGCGTGTGACTGTCCGTGCGGGTGGCAACCCGTGCGGACTAGTTGTACGTGCGGGCGACTTATCCGTACGGTTAGGTTGCTTTGCGTGGATGAATGTTCAAGTGGATTGTTTCTTCCTAAGATGTGTTTGTGTATGATGGTTTGTGCTTTGAAGTTTTCGTTGTAGCATTTAGAAAACACCAAAGTGTTTCTACCTTTCAAGCCGGCCGCGCGGACGGCGGTCCGTGCGTGTGGTAGTCCGTGCGGGCAGCCAGTGCGCGCGGGCAGAGAGAATCCGTCCGGATAGCCTGTCCGTGCGTACGGCTTGGCCGTGCGGATGAAGTTTGGTCGATTTTTCATTTTAAGGTCTTAGTATCTCATGATCCGAAGAGTAATCCATTCAGAGGTCGTCCGTCCGGATTGGTCGTTCGTCGATACTCAAACCTCGTTTAGAGAGTGGGTCCCAAGAGTAGTCCGTGCGGGTGACAACCCGTGCGTATGACCTGTGCGTGCGGATGGTAATCCGTGCGCACAGCTTGTCCGTGCGGACAACTGCTCTGGTTGTTCCGTTCGTCTACACTTGGTTTCTGTTGACGTTTATCGAGACGTTCTGATTACGTGGCAACCACTCGGAGTTGTGTTCTCACCCGTGTGACTAGACCGGTTAGGAACCACCCTAACTCGGCCCGTCGGCGGCTCAGAACGGTCGTCCCGGTTGACCCCGAAATCAGGTGTCTCTAAGTAGAATTCCAGATCTGGAACTAGGGCATTACTATTGACGAGTAGCACTCTAGGACTGATCGGATTCGTACCGGTTCTAAGGGTCAAATTATTGTAAAACTTGTAGAAATCGCTTAGATCTGAGACATTCTTGGTGGAATGGAGCCAAGCATGAAGTTCTTATGAGCTTCATGTTGACGTCACCCATGAATACCTCAAATCAGGATGATTTCATGGTTAGAATTGAGGATTTGAAAGATAGAAGTGTGTAGAATCGTGTAGTGATTAAAGATGTACAAGAATTAGTGCAAGATCTTACCTGGATTGAGAGTAATCTGAGAAAAGGTGAAGAATGCGCGTGGTTCGGACGTCACTTGCCAAAAGTGGAAAAAGTGGAGAGTGACCCGTGTATTTATAGGATGCCAAAAAGGGAAAGGATGAGCCGTGCGCATGGCACGCACCCGGGCAGGTTATCCGCGCGGACTGGCCATCCGTGCGGACTGGCAATCCGTGCGGATTGGCCATCCGTGCGGATGGGCCATCCGTGCGGATGCCACCACCTTGGGCGAGCTCGATGCGATGTTGATTCGGCTCGGATTTACGAGCGGTTTGATAGGGTTTCCTAATTCAAATTACTTTCAGTCCCAACTACTTCTTATACGGTTCGATTCGGGATTCGAGTTCGGGTTCGATCATATTCGAGTTAGACTTCGAGTTCGATTGAGTTCGCTTGATTTATACAACATGCAATAACATAAGAATAACATGCACAGGTAACACGTAAGGCACACACACATATAACCACAAGTAAAAATACGTAGTTCGAGTTACGATTTGGTGTCGATTTGATTAGTTTGCTTGATTAACTTTATCGCATTGTTACTTCCTATCGTTCACAGTCGTAGGTCGATTGAAATACGATTGGTAAGGCTTGATTATTGTAATGTACAACATTTACTCCACATAATCTAAATATAATAGAAACAATTCTACGAGTCACGTCGCGCGAAATCGGTCGTTGACTTTGACCTTGACTTTGACTTTCACTCGTGAAAACACGGGGTGTTACAATTGTGGTCTTGGGTCTTCCATTTTCATCAACAACAATAACTTCCACTTTCTGATGGTTAGGAAATGATGATGATCCCCTTGAATTTGTGGTCATTTTAGGTTTCCATGTCTGTTGAGTTTTACCAGCTTGATTGTTTGAAAATTTAACTTCGTGAATGTTTGAAGTTTTTGAAAATTTTGAACTTTCTGGTCTAACTGGAACAGATTGTTTTTGAACCACTTCAGTTTTAAGTGCTTTCTCAATTACCTTGACCTGTTGGCGTTTCTGTTTCTTTTCCCTTTCTCTTACAAGGCGGGGATCTTGTTTTAAAGAAACAGATCGCTGTTGGTAATTTCGTTCACGGGGATCATCAACCTTTGCTTTCAATTTATGAAGATACGGACAGTTTCGAATTATATGTCCAATTGTACCACATTCAAAACATGATCTTCGTTCAACAAACCCCGAAGTATCATGTGATCCTCTTGCCGATAATGATCATGTTGGCTAATATGGGGTTCGGCCCAAGTGACAATGGCCCAATCATGCACGTGATAATGGCCCAACATTCATTTTTCTATTTAGTTTATTGGCCCAAGCTTCTTTACGTGAATATCAAAACATGCAGATTGTAGGTCCGGCTAGGGGAGGATCTAGTCGCCCAATCCTTGTTATCGAACACACCCGGTTGTGCGGAATCCAACCGGAGATGCAAACCGAGATCGAGAAAGTGAACAATACGTAAAGATATCAACGATTAACAGTTACGTGTATTGATTTCGACAAAGTTTCGGTACAATATTTGACAAATACTAAGCTCACCGGAACTTTCTCTCACTACACTCTCTCTCTGGTTTTTCTACGTGTTCTGTCTTGTGACTGTCTATTTATAGCACCAGCACCACGAAACGGAATCGAACTCGGCGAATCAGATGAACACACGACGAAACTCGACGAAACACAATAACATTTCAACAATGTCGACGAAACACACTTGTTTCGTCGACCCACATGTTTATCCAGAAGGGGTTCGGCCCAGGTGCAAGATTTCAGCCCATGTGACTTAGTTCATGACATGCACGATGATTGGCCCATGTACATTCACGTGAATTCTGATAATTCATTATGCAAAGATTTGTCAACTTATGACATCATCATGATGATGTCATGATGATGTGGCAGCGGGAACCGGCTCGCGGCGCTTCGTGCTTCGCGTGTCGAACTCTGGGGCGCATGACGGAGGAATGTCGTGACGTCGGGCTTGAACCGAACCTAACCGGGTCGAACCGAACCAAGTTGAACCGAACCGAGTCGCGACCACATAATATGTATCAACACAATGCATACCGAAATGGATGCATTAACGATGACTTCAGTAAATCACCCGGTTGATGGGTAGGAAATTAAACACATTGTAGACCGAGAGACGGGAACGCGGATTGAAAGTCAAAGGATTCGGATTATGAGTTATGACTAAAAGACTATAAAATTTCGCAACCAGAAATATTAATAATTGTGTTCAACTATTGTGAGGTTGAACGGGGTGAATAAAGAACAAAGTTTGACTGTTCATAAGTGATGGATTTCACATGAATAAGTTAAACGAGTTGAATACAAAGTAATGCCGGGTGGCATAACAGTCACATTTAATGGATTTCAAATGTGAAAACAAATGATTTCCAAACATAAAAAGAATGATCTACAGGATCATCGTAACCTTCGAGTTATAAATAGTTTAAAGGTCTACGGGACCAAAATGACCTTGAGTCATGAATACAAAGGAATGAATTATAAAGGTCTTGCCTTAACGAGGTGAAAGCCTAATGAAATAGCTCATGAAGCTAAGTGATAGGACCTACGGGTTAATTAGACAAAGCGCCGCGTAAAACAAAGACTGTAAAAAAAATAAAAAATAATAAATTCTTAACTGTCAATATTCTGGTATGGATAATTGACAAAAGTTAAAGAGGAAATGCTAAACTAAAACTTCAGTTTTAGTAAGAAATAACGTTTTTTATAAATATGAATTCTGATAGGAATTTAAACAGTAAATATTAAAAGATACAGGTCTTGACACTGATAAGTGCAAGACGATACATCTGAAAATAAAATTTTTCGATAATGAAATGTTAAAATAAACCTAAACATGACGTGACACGATCACGGTCAAGAAAAGTAATGTGAAGTATAATCACATCATAGCCCGAGCGATGGGTATAAAGTAACTGGACTAATAAGTCTAGTTAGTGTCGTTCAAAAAAAATAAGTCTAGTTAGTGAGACCGGTGAAGGTCGAAATTCAAATTAAGAATTTGAATAGTACGCTATGTATTATGTGGATAGCGTGTAATAAACAAAATCATTAAATGGCCAACTTGACGACTCGGTCAAGTAAATAACAAAGGTATACAGATACAAGATATAAAAGTGACGGCCCATGAGACCTCACTAACAGAAAATATTGATCACCTATTTTGAGGGATCATGAGACAACCCAAGCAAAGTGTCGGGAAGTCAATTAAAACAAAAGAAATTGTTTGTCAAAAGTGAAAGATTTCACTAAAACCTCCAAACGGGTTAAAATAATGGATTCATGAAGAAGTCGATAGTCTAACAGCGATGGATTTCGCTAAATTAACTAAACTGGTCGAATTTTGATGATTTGTGAAGTTGTGAAATTTGGATAATCATCATAATCGCAAATTATGAATGAATTATAGAAGCTATGATTGAATTAGTGCTGTATACATGCTTAGGAACCAAATCCTAAGTGAAAATCATACATATGATGATATAATTTGAATGATTTGATGATTTACCACACTAGGATAAGTGGGTATTAATCATATGATGAATTTGATGATATAATTATGATTAGAATCATCATATCTGATAGGAATCAGGGAATACTTAAACAAATTGTGTGTTTGAGTATATAATCATACTTACTATGAAATGGGTTTAGTATGATATGATAAAATAGGATGATATGTTTATGATTAATGATGTTTAATATCATCAAGTAATAATTCGGTAACTTATGGTTACAAGAACTTGTTAAAAAGTGATTAAACGGTAGCATAATAAGGATGCTTACCATATAGTGGCAAAGTAATAAAATGAGTAGTTAAGCTACATCGTGTAATTACTTTTGTCAATAGGTAGTTTGACTTTAAAACCAATGATAATTTCGACATAAAGATCGTAGGATGGAGTAGTCGTGAATGATTATGACTAATCTAACCATCTTACCACTTACAATGATAGTTGACGCTTGACAAGCTAGGTGAAAGCTTGGGAAGGAAGCGGGTCAAACGAATCAAGAATGACAGAAAAGCATAATCCGGATGCTAGGTAAGTACAGCTTACACTCTTTGTATTAAATACCTATTGGTTTTATGAGTTACTAATAATATAAAGTCTTGTTTGAATTATGATGTTCCGACACGACATGTGCGGTTCGGAACCAAAGAAAATGATAATAAACCATGTTTAATGGTTAAAAAGAGCTAATACAGTTATTTAGTCATGAAACGACTAAAAGATAACGAGTTTTGAATGATTACCTTATAAGGTAAACCAATGCAAATAAGAAGGGTAAAACGGTAATTCGGTCACTCGTTGA
The DNA here is from genome assembly GCA_030545235.1 of Helianthus tuberosus. Lineage (NCBI taxonomy): Eukaryota > Viridiplantae > Streptophyta > Magnoliopsida > Asterales > Asteraceae > Helianthus > Helianthus tuberosus. Next base: position 18,572 of record JARYGA010011741.1, on the reverse strand, counting down.
CTAGAACCGTTAGTTTTGAAAGACACTTTATGGCGTAAGTCGTAATGGGTCAAAAGAGTTAAGAAATTTGTTTATAAGTAAATTGACCGTCATGTAGACGAGATGATAATAGATCCATCTCGCAAAGGTATACAATCATTTAGAACAAACGGGTCAAAAGGTGAAATTTTCACTCTTTTGACAATATCGACTAATGGTTTGTCGAGTTGTATGATTATAGGAATAAATATCAAATGGATATTTACGTCGCTATTACTTAGCGGATACTAAAGCAAGGTATCGAAACGGGTCAATATATTGATCCGAACCAGGTATGTATAATAGGTTAACTACTCAATAGGAACTAGAGGTTCATTAAGAGTTAAATAAAGTCAAATAGACATTTGGTTACTTTAATAAGTAAACTGAATTATTCATATAATGGTCGTTGTGTTTTGAAAACCTAATGACTTTTCAAATCAAAATCATAGTTGAAAAGAGGGATTTTGGGTCGAGAATGCTTTTAAAAGTACTTCATTTTAATGAAAGGTGAAAATGGACCAAAATGCCATTGTAAGCTAAATCGAGCGAACGACCCTTAAAGGTTGTTTGGAAACGAGTAGTATGCATAAATAAATACTTAGAATAAGTATAAAAAGTGAAAGATGTAAATCTTTGGTTATTTGACTCTATAAGAGTTTTTGCCGTAAAATAATGATCCGAGGGGTAAAACTCGGAATTTATGAATTACCACATTAAATCTGACATAAATATAGTTGTGAAGGAAGATTACTTGATAATAAATGTGGAATTATGAAACTAGAAACGAATGAAAGCGATTAAAGCTTATGTAGGCCCATTAGCGGAGGATCTAGTCGCCTAATCCTTGTGATACGAACAAACCTGGTTGTGCGGAATCCAACCGGGAAAGCAAACCGAGATCAAGATCACAAAACACACAATCATACAAGAACATATTCACGGTTGAAAGTTCACTCGTATATATATATATATTTCAGCAAGGTTTCAGTACATTGTTTATACAAGACAAATCTCTTTCTGAAGTGTGTGTGCTCTCACTTCTCTCGTGTGTCTGTGTCTCCTGTGCTCTAGCTTCTGTCTTCAGATCTGCTGTTTATATAGGTTGCAGGTCGACGAAAGATCTGCAGCGACGAATGACCTTGACGAACAATCATGGCTGACGAAGAATAGGGGTTCTTCGTCGTAAGCCTTCGACGAACCACTACTTGTTCTTCGTCACAATCATGCATGACGAAGTATGTTCTTCATCATAAGGTTCTTCAGATCTTCGTCGTTCATCATTCATGTATAAGTTTGATTCTTCGTCATGTATAAGACAAACAGAGAACAACTATCATGAATTCACGTTTATATTTCACATGAAAAGTCTTCATATGACATCATCATGGTGACGTGATGGTGATGTGTCGGCGGGAAATGGTTCGCGGCTCTTCGTGCTTCGCGTGTCGATCTCTGGGGCGCACGACGGAGGAATGTCGTGACATCGGGCTTTAGCCGAACTAACCGAGCCGAACCGAACCGAACTAAGTCGAGCCGAACCGAGTCGCGTCCACATAATATGCATCAACAAACTCGCCCTTGGACGCTACTCGTGATGTTCATCTTCCATGTCTTCCATGTCGGAGGATCTTCAAAGTCTTCACGTTTCGTAAGTAGAAAGTGTATCAACAAACTCCCCCTTTTATTTAGGAAGTGTGTTAACAAACTCCCCCTTAAAATAAACTCTCCCTTGAGTTATGCTCGTGAATCTTTTGATCTTCAATACTTTAGATCCTTGTGGTGTTGAGAAGTGGTCAGCTACAAATCGATCATCTTGATTCTTTGATTGCATCCATGTTGTGTCTTCATTCCGAAGCTTGTCTTCTATCACGTTCGCATCTGCACATACAAGAAAGCTAAACACATAATGAGAACAACTGCTTGGAATATAGTTTACATAAACAAACGACACACATGTGACCAGTTTTCAATCAACTATCGTCCGACAGTTTGAAAGTTTAACAAATTGTTCAATTTTAGACTTTAACTTTCAAAACTTGCAAATTTCGACCGTTTATGAAGATTTAGTTGTTTTGGTTTTCGTTCAGATTTCAGGTAACGAAGACTCGAGTTCCAACATCGGGTAATCAAAAGAAATTAGAAATAAAATCTTTTTGGCTTTTATAAAGTTTATATTAAAACACACCTAAAATCTTTTTGGTATTTTTGCATTTTTGAAATGTAAAGGCGGAAAGCAGTAAATAAATATATACAAAGATGAAGAAACGAAATACAGTAAATAAATATTTACAGACAATCTTTTTGCGAGTTTCGAGGGTAAGAGAATCATATCAGTGTACGGTCACGCCAAAACGCTCTTGTTGTTCAGTTAGTTAACATTTAGATAAGCATCCTATAACGATTATCGGTATTGTTGTCCACTTAAGCTCAACTTATTAGATGTAATCATGGTTAGGGGATACGTTAAGGTATAATTTATACTTACCGACCGATGTTCATCCACACACGACACATTCCCGTATCAAGGTATGCACGAGAGTTCATCTTACTGGTGAGTATACCATTTATCATCTGTTTTCAACGTATATGATGTGAGATACTCACTTATTTTGGATGAATACAAGCCCTATGTGATAGAATCACTTATTGATGAGGAACTTGATTTTCAGATGCATGTGGGCACAGGAGCAAGTCCGTGAACAGGTTAGTACCATCGTACAGACAAAGAGACGAACTTGACTCCCGGATAAATGTGATATTTTATCACTTATTGATTGGGACATGTGATTGTTGATCACTTATTGAGGTCATATGCAATATGTACACGTATGTATGGTATCAAGGAAGATCTAGACTTGCGTCCCCGTTGTTTTCGATGAAAGAAACAACCATGATACCCAGATGATAAACAACATAAAGACCACGTATCTCAGAACCTTGGCAATCTATCAAACTAAATTTCGGTACCAAGACCATATGCCAATGAGTGGTTTTCAGTCAATTTAGATTTATATCACCCTGCACACTTTAAAATGATTGTGAGCCTACCGATACATCTTATATAGAGCTGCTTATCGTTTTTCATTTAAGGTTTAAAGAAGTTTCGACAGACCACTGATGTACTATCATTTTCTCTTTTTCTCGCCAGGAAACTCATTTTTGTTTTGAAATCTTTCGATGTTTTTTAATTTTTCAAATTTGGATTTACTCCCCCTAAAATGTAAAAACTATGATAAATTAAAAACATAAAGATATTTACAAAAACGATTTTTCGATGTCGGTTTTACTCTTGCTTGACCTTAATGCCGTTTACCAGTAATAAAAAGTCAAATCGTGATTTGTCAAATGCTTTGGTAAAAAGGTCGGCACGTTGGTCATCGGTGTGGACCTTAACAACATCGATAAGCCTTTTATCAAAGCAATCACGTATGAAGTGATACTTAATTTCGATGTGTTTTGTCTTTGAGTGCTGCACAGGATTTCTAGTGATCTGTAAGGCAGCAGAATTATCAATGAAAATAGGAGTAGTTAGGAATTCAATACCGTAGTCGCGCATTTGCTGTTGAATCCAGAGGACTTGGGAGCAACAACTTGAGGCAGTAATGTATTCAGCTTCGCATGTTGATGTAGCAACACAAGTCTGCTTCTTGCACTGCCCTATGACTAGGCGATTTCCCAAAAACTGACATCCAACCATTGTGGATTTACCGTCGATTTTGCATCCGCCAAAATCAGAATCACTGAAAGCGATCAAGTCAAAGCTATCATCCCTAGGGTACCATAGACCGGTGTCTGGGCATCCCTTCAAATAGCGAAAAATCCTTTTTACAGCTGCAAGATGTGAGGCCTTCGGATTAACTTGATATCTAGCAAGCAGGCACGTTGGGTACATTATATCTGGTCTTGATGCTGTGAGGTACATAAGAGATCCGATCATAGAGCGGTAATATGTGGAGCTAACAACTTCACCCTTCAAGTCAGGATGAATTCCATGATTTTGCTGCAGTGGGGTACCAATGGGCGATGTGTCAGACATCTGAAATCGGTTCAGGATGTCATTGACATACTTAGTCTGATGGATGAATATCCCAGACTTCGTTTGTTGCACTTGTAAGCCCAAAAAGAAAGTCATCTCCCCCATGGCGCTCATTTCAAATTTCTCCTGCATAACACGCTCGAAATTCCTACACAAAACATCGTTAGTAGAACCAAAAATAATATCATCTACGTATACCTGTACCAGTAGAAGATCTCCATCTTGTTCTTTGATGAAAATAGTGCAGTCGATAAGACCTCTGCGAAATCCATTCTCCAGCAGATAATTAGATAAGGTTGCATACCAAGCTCGTGGTGCTTGATGTAGACCATAGAGAGCTTTGTTCAGCAACCAAACCCGATCAGGGTGAATAGGATCTTCAAAACCTGGAGGCTGTTCGACGTACACCTCTTCTTCAACCACACCATGTAAGAATGCACTTTTCACGTCCATCTGGTATACCTTGAATCCCTTGAAGGAAGCATAGGCTAGAAAAATCCGAATAGCTTCTAGACGTGCAACAGGTGCATAAACTTCGTTATAGTCGATCCCTTCAATCTGACGAAAACCTTGAACGATTAATCTTGCTTTGTTTCGAATCACTACTCCACGGTCATCCTTTTTGCACTTATACACCCAACGGGTACCAATCTTCTGTAATCATCAGGTTTATCAACGAGTTTACAGACACCCAGCTTCTGGAATTGCTGCAGTTCTTCCTGTATGGCTTCAACCCAAGAATTATCTTTCAAAGCTTCTTTCCAAGATTTTGGTTCTTCCTGTGACACATAACACGCGAAGGACCAATCATTCTGCAAACCCGATTCTCTAATCGGTGCATACAAGCCCGCATTGTTGTTGTTTCGCAACTGGTTTCTCGTTTGAACGCCACTTTGTACATTTCCAATGATGTTTTGTTGAGGATGGGTATTATGAATTCTTCGTCATGATAAGACAAACAGAGAACAACTATCATCAATTCATGTTTGTATTTCACATGAAAAGTCTTCATATGACATCATCATGGTAAAGTCATGGTGATGTGTCAAAATAAGCATATAAACAAAAACGGATTAAGAATACGTAAGAAACCCGTGGTTTGAACCTTAAATAATAGGAAACTGATATAAAGTGAGGTTCATGATAGTTTATATGCAACAATCTAGTTTTAGTTTTATAAAATCATGAACGGGTCAAAATTTGGGAAATTTATATTAAGCCGAAGGCTTTAAAGTTTCAAATTTTGTTAATCCGGATGTCGGATTTTAACTCCATGTGATGGAGAATCAAATTACGATCACGTAGAAAGAAACGTGACGTAAATCGAATCAGTAACGAATGATTTATGTCCGTTTACATAAAAGTATGATTTGCTGAGAATATGCAGCAACAATTGATGAACAGTCTGTCGAAATAGGGCCCTCGCGGCATGCGACTGAGGCTACCCTTGGCCGTCGTGGCACGCGAGCCCTGTCGCGGTACGCGACCATAAATCAAGTCCCCGTCGCGGCACGCGACGGGTTAAAAACTCAGCAACAGTGGTTGAATCAGTTGTTTGAGCCGCATATTCAATTTTGGTTAATTTATACACGTTATAAACACCTTGAAACTAACTCATTTCATGTTGTTATGAAATGTAGGTTACTATACGGTGCTGGATGACGATCAAGCTCGATAAAGAACCGAACACGATCAAGATTCAAGCTTCCGCGAATAGTTTCGTCATCATGTTTTAAACGGCGAATTTATACATGAAACGTTAACATGTTTTATTTATTAAAAATTCTTTTAACAAACTCGTATTTTAAGTGTATGTATAACGGTAAATACACAAATTTAGTCGGAGTTTATATGATAATCGTATAAATGGACCAAGGGTCTTACAATACCTTAATTGGTGGGCCCCATGATTTAACCAACCCACCAATGCCTTCTTCTTCCCTTCACCATTTCCACGTCCAACAAAAAACGAGCACCACCCATGCCCCATTTAGCCATAGATTCCGACCAAAAAAAGAGCAAACACCCATACCCCATTTAACCATCGATTCCAGCAAAAAATGAGGTGGTTGTTGAAAGGATGTGCAGGTGGTTGACGGGATGGTGGTTGTGAAAGATGTGGCGGTGGTGGTTGTTGAAGGATGGGACGGTGGTGGTTTGACGGGGTGTGGTAATGATGGTTTGACGGGAATGGTGGAGGTGGGTTGTTGTTTACGGGAATGGTGGTAGTGGGTTTGTTTTTCGGCAGCAATGGTGGTGGTAAGTTGTGGCTGGTGTGGTGGTGGTGAGGGCTACAATGGTGGTGGCTAGTGTTGTGGTGGGTTCGTTTTTCCGGGCAGTGTTGGTGGTGGTGGTGGTGAGTTACGGTTGGTGTTGTGGTGGTAAGGGCTATAATGAAGGCGACTAGTGTGGTGGTGGGTGTTCGGTGGTGGAAATGAGATGGTGGTGGTGGCGGGTGTTTAGTGATGGTAGAGGTGGAATGATGGTGGTGGGTAGGGCTGGTATATCGTGTCAGACACGACCTGTTAAAACACGAACACGGAATAGGTAAACACGAACACGACACGAAATCTTATCGTGTTAGTTTTTCCAAACACGAAACACAACCTGTTAAGACATGAAAAAACATACAAGAATATCATACAACATGTTAAGACACGAACATGAGCTGTTAAGACATGAACAAGATTTGTTGAGACACGAACACAACCTGTTAAGACGCGAACTCGCCTTGAAGAGGTGAAGTGTGGAGTCTTGGGTTGGCATATCATGTCAAGCACGACCTGTTCAGACACGAACACGAAATAACTAAACACGAACACAACACGAAAATCAACAAGTCTTATCTTGTCAACCTGTTTAAGACACGAAACCAATTAAGGGTCAAACATAAATTTGTAAAGGTTGTGTCGTTTCGTGTCTGTATTTGAAATTGCCAGCCTTAGTTATGGGTGTTCAATGGTGGAGGTGAGATGGTGGTGGTAGGTGTTCAGTGGTGGTGGTGCTTGTAGTGGTGGTGTCGGTTTGAAGTAGAAAAAGAAGTGGAGGGTTAGGTGGGACCCACAAAGATATATTGTTTTAATTAAAAAACTATTTTTGTTTTTTCATAATAAGTAAGGGTACTTTGGTCATTTAACAAGACTTAACTGGAAAACTTAACAGAGGTTAGTGATAAGGATCACCCAAGTGCAAAAATTACGAACACTAGGATCACATATGTATTATTGAAATCTCGAGACAAACTCTACAAAAAAGGGATAATTGCATATTTCCCCTTAAGAAATACTCTAAATTGCTTATTTACCCAAGCCTAAATTGAAATTGCATATTTCCCCTTCTCTGTTAAAATGACTAATATACCCTTTTTTAATTAAAAGATCCTTAATTCCTTATCACATTCATCTAAATAAGCTGCTTCTCTCCCCTTCTTTCAGTTTCAAAATGACGACTCTTCAATTTCTTCTCTCACAGGATCCCCATGGCTGGATAACATAAACCGGGCGAATCATGTTCGGAATCACGTTCGTCAAAGAGGATCAACTCTAGGATCTTAATTTTTACTCTTTCGCATGAGAACAAACTGTTCTTAGTTTATCTATTCCGATCTAAATTTCTTTACTGTAAACGAATTCAAGATCTGTCGTATTCTTTTGCATGAGTTTCAGCAGTTTAGAAATCCAATACTATTTTGATTCAACTTATTTTGCACAAGTTATATGATTAGTGATTTCCTCTTCCTTCAACAGAAACACACTCACCATTTGGAATAGAAACAGGAAGCTCATGGGAGTTTTTAAAATGATTTTCAAGGATGGAAGTCTCACAAGTTATATGATTAGTGGCTCTCGAATCTATAACCCATTTATTACCTCTATAAGGTTTACCTGTCATGTTAGCTGTCGCAACCCCCGTCCCCTATCTGTCCCGGGAACGGGCGGCCGCGAGCCAGTTTTGGTGGTATCATTTGTTTATCATTTTGGCAGCGAAAATTTCATCAGGACCGTAGTTAGGAAATATTTATCAGAGTAAATACCACACTTTTATAATATTAAGCATATTGGGATAAAACCCAAGCTTTTATTACAAACATTTTCATAGGGAAAATCCCTATTTTATTGAATAAAACATCTTCTTTTATTTAGTTAACTTTTATAGCCACTTTTTCCAAGCCTTCAGTGCTGTCCAGCTAGCTTTTAGTTGGCTTTCACATTTTGTTACCAGAAACGCGTTTAAAAACATTTTGTCAGTGGGAAATACTAGTGAGTGAATCCCAATTTAATCAAGAAGAGTTTTATCCTTAAACAGTATTGAGAGCGATTACAATGTTTATGTCTACACAATTACTCATTCAGTACTGTCAATCCTGACTTGTGGGTCATATTACACATTGGCTAACTCTTTGTCCAATGGTAACGTATTCCACATTTTGTATACAAAACCCCAACATACTGGCAGTAATTGAAGAACTACAAAGACTCAATCACTGCTTAATTACATTGTAAAACACTTAAGGTTTTGTAAAAGCAATTTACAATTAGAGATTACTCACATTGTTGTCTTAGGTTTTCTGTAAGGGTTTCCTGGTGATTATCTATAATTTACACAAATGCACACGTGTTAGTATAATAACCCTTAATATTTACATTAGTAATACTCTCCCCGAGACGACATCCCAACGACTACGTCGGGCAGAACCTCGACAGCCGTTACGGAACCCTGGATCAATCGGGCAGCGTATCTAATACGTAACCGGGGTTATAATACTTACAACGGAGTAGAAGTTCGTTAATTAGGGGGGTATTATACCCGATAATTATGTTAATTCTTCATAAATTCGAGAGAGGAAAGATTTATGAACGATTTGTGAACTGTGGCCAACGAATTCTATATATAGGGTTGTTCAGGGGGTCTGTCGCGCTCCGCATAAGATGAGAAGGGGGCTTACGCGGCCCGCCAGGGACTACGTGCCTCGGTATAGGCTTTCCGAGTCAGCCGTAGACCCCACACGCATCGGACACGTGGCGTGCTCCGGTGCGTCCTCGTATCCAGGTCGTCGCGCCCCGCGTAGGCTTGTGCTATATCCATCGCGGGCCGTGAGCGATGTTAAAAATTGATTTTTATTTTATTATTAATGATATATCGGATTTTGGGCTCGGTTTTCACATACGGGGTGTATTTTAGGATATATAGGGATATTTTAAAATATATTAGGGTGTCGAAAAATATTTAGGAGGGTTGTTGTATCCTCCCCACCTTGTTTTAGAGCTCGTCCTCGAGATCTACTGGAACAGGTGTGGATATTTCCTTTGCATTTATGATTCAAGCTCCCATGTGTATTCTGGTCCTCTTTTGGAGTCCTATTTCACTTTGACTAGAACTAATCTCTTGTGCTTAAGGTTCTTAACTTTCTTGTCTTCAATCTGTAGAGGTATTTCTACAAATTTTAACTGTTCATTTACCTCTATATCCTTAAGAGGCACTACTAGCGATTCATCAGCTAAACACTTCTTGAGATTATATACATGAAATACATCATGTATTCCTGCCATTTCCTCTGGCAGTTGTAGCTGATAGGCTACAGGTCCTATTCTTCTAATAATCTCAAAAGGTCCAACATACCTGGGGCTTAGCTTTCCCCTTTTGATGAATCTTACCACTCATTTCCAAGGAGAGACTTTTAATAACACTTTATCTCCTACTTGAAATTTCAAAGGCTTTCGTATGTTATCAGCATAACTCTTTTGTCTATCACGTGCTGCTTTCAGTCGTTCCTTGACTTGAATGATTTTGTCTGTTGTTTCTTGTACTATCTCAGGTCCAGATAATTGTTTTTCTCCAATTTCTTCCCAACAGACTGGCGTTCGGCCCTTTCGTCCATAAAGTGCTTCGAATGGTGCAGCATTGATACTTGTATGATAACTGTTATTATAAGAAAATTCTATCAATGATAAGTGATCGTCCCAATTACCTCTGAAATCAATTAAACAAGCTCTAAGCGTATCCTCCATTGTCTGAATTGTCCTTTCGCTTTGTCCGTCCGTTTGAGGATGATAAGCGGTGCTTAGATTCAACTTGGTTCCCATGGCTTTTTGGAAACTTGTCCAAAAATGTGAGGTAAAACGACTATCTCTGTCAGAAACAATTGATAGAGGAATTCCATGTAATGAAACTATTTCATTTACATATAATTTAGCTAACTGTTCCATACTGAAAGTTTCTTTCATTGGTAGGAAATAAGCTGACTTGGTTAGCCTGTCTACAATCACCCAGATTGTATCATTACCTTTTCTTGTTTTGGGTAATCTGGTAACAAAATCCATTGTTATCAATTCCCATTTTTAAGCAGGATTTTCTAACTGTTGCAATAAACCTGAGGGTTTCTGATGTTCAGCTTTAACTTGTGAACAGGTTAAACACTTTGCAACATATGCTGCTATATCCTTTTTTATTCCTATCCACCAGAAATTCTTCCTTAAATCCTGATACATCTTATCACTTCCAGGATGCATCGTATACTTAGATTTATGGGCTTCTTCTAATATACGGTGACGTAGGTTTCCTAATTTAGGTATCCACATTCTTTTCTTATGGAATCTCCAAATTCCATCTGTTCCTTGTTTTAATTCCTTAATCATTCCTTTTAACTTTTCAGTATCATCCTTGATTACTGATTCTTGTGCCTTTCTAATCTGTTCGTTTAAATCTACTTGCAGATTTAACTTAAGAGAACGTACTATTTTTGGCTTTTCATGATACTTTCGACTTAAAGCATCAGCTACTACATTTGCTTTTCCTGAATGATACTGGATATTACAATCATAATCACTAAGTATCTCCATCCAGCATCTTTGTCTCATATTCAATTCTTCTTGCCCAAAAACATACCTTAAACTCTTATGGTCGGTGAATATGGTAAACTTACTACCATATAGGTAATGTCTCCAAATTTTAAGGGCAAAAATTATAGCTTCTAACTCTAGATCATGGGTTGAATAATTCTCTTCATGATTCTTAAGTTGTCTAGAAGCGTAAGCTATAACCTTTTGACGTTGCATTAATACATAACCATAACCTAACTTAGAAGCGTCACAATAGATTACAAAATCTTCAGTTCCTTCTGGTAACGCTAGTATGGGTGCATTGGTTAGTCTTTGCTTAAGAATTCTAAAGGCTTCTTCTTGTTTTGGTCCCCATTCAAACTTAACGGATTTACAAGTTAACTTAGTTAAGGGAATGGCTATTCTAGAAAAATCTTGAATAAATCTTCTATAATAACCGGCCAATCCTAAGAAACTTCTAACCTCGGTTGGTGACTCAGGGGTTTTCCACTTGGTTATTGCCTCGATCTTTGTGGGATCTACATGAATTCCTTCATGATTAACTAGATGTCCAAGAAATTGTACCTGTTCTAACCAAAACTCACACTTCGAAAACTTAGCATAAAGCTTTTCTTTTCTTAGTAAACTTAGAAGTGCGTGCAGATGCGCTGCATGTTCCTCTTTGCTTTTGGAATAAATAAGAATATCATCTATAAAGACAATTATGAATTTATCCAAATATGGCTTACATATTCGGTTCATCATGTCCATAAATGCAGCTGGGGCATTGGTTAAACCAAATGTCACGGCCCCCGCCCCGGTTTGACCCGGTCAAGGAGCCGCGGGACTGGAACCCGTGTATTTATTAATTGAGTTGACAGCGGAAGATTTTACAGGATCTTTTTAAACTTGAAATGCCCGATTATTTTATTCGGGATAAACCCCCGTAATTTACAATAGAGGAATTTCACAAGGAAATTCCCTGATTTACAAAACATGTTTATTTATTTAACTGAGCCACTACTTCAAGCTTTGTTAATGCTCCGTAGCACTTTTCCTTTGTTCACAGTAGTCACCTGAAACATGTTTCGAAAATATTTTATCAGCGGGGAAATACTGGTGAGTCACTCTAATTTAATAAAATGACCCATAGTTATAAATTACAGCATAAGAGCGATTATAATGGCTTTTATCTTATTTTTATCTGGCGCCTTGTCACCTCCTGGTGACGATGGTCATACCACTATTGGGTCTTTCCCCAAGTAGTGATGATTATCATTGTTAGGATTTATTAGCATAACTGTGAGAAATTAGTAATGTGCACAATACCCCCACTAGCCAGTGATTCAAGATAACCACGACTTAATCCCTGTAATTATAACTTTTGAAAATAATTGGAGTATTGTAAAATACATTTGATAAAAGAGAATGACTCACATTGCAGATTTAAACGGGCAGAGTTTAGCCTACTGATTAGCCTTGTAACCTAATTTAAATAACAATGCACACGAACTAGGTCAGTAACTAATACAGCATTTACGATAACTCACGAGATTAAAACCCTCACAACGAATGACAAAGCGTAATACTTAAATATCCATCGAATTCACGACGAATGACAAAGTATAGCCCTAATTTGGGCAGCACTTAAACATCCATTGGATAGTTTCAATCGATCGGACATTGAATCGTAGCAGCGATCGAGTTAATACCCTGTATCGTAACAGCGCCTTGCTATATTGAAATTTGATTTTGAGCAGTGATATTTCGTTTTAGTGAAAAGATTTCGACACCAGAGGACTGCTCATGATCCGACCTATTTATAGCAGAAATTTGGGTCTTACGCGGCCCGCGTAAACCCATGCTTAACACTTACGCGGCCCGCGAGGGCCTCCTAATCGTAGACTAAGGCTAGCGTATCACACCTAGGCTTGTCACGTGTGTGACACGTGGCCCTGAACGCTTATCCGGTCAAATGTTGAGTTGACGCGGCCCGCGTAAGGGTTCGCTTATCCTTTACGCGGCCCGCCTGAAGACCAGATTTCTTGTTTTCTTGGTTTTTGATATGGATTAGGGTTTCAGGGGTCCGGGTTTTCACTTACGGGTCGTTTTAGGACATTTTTGAAGGTCCTTACATTCTCCCCACCTTATTTACAATCTCGTCCTCGAGATTTACTGAAATAAGTGAGGATACTTTCGCTTCATTTCCGATTCCAGTTCCCAAGTGTATTCGGGTCCTCTTTTGGAATCCCATTTGACTTTGACTAGTACCAATCTTTTGTGCTTGAGAAACTTGATCTTTTTGTCTTCTATCTGTAATGGCTTCTCGACAAACTTTAGCTTTTCATTTACCTCTATGTCTTGAAGAGGCACTACCAGAGATTCGTCCGATAGACATTTCTTGAGATTGGATACATGAAATACGTCATGTACCCCAGCTAGCTCCTCTGGTAGTTGTAAGCGATAGGCAACTGGTCCTATTCGCTGTATTACTGGGAATGGTCCTACGTACCTTGGACTTAGCTTTCCTTTCTTACCGAACCGAACTACTTATTTCCAAGGAGAAACTTTCAAGAGTACCTTGTCTCCAACTTGAAATTCTAGTGGTTTGCGTCGATTATCAGCATAACTCTTCTGGCGATCTCGAGCCGTCTTTAATCTTTCCTTGATTTGAGTAATCTTGTCGGTAGTTTCTTGCACTATTTCGGGACCTGATAATTGACTTTCTCCTATTTCTGCCCAGCAGACTGGAGTTCTGCACTTTCGTCCATATAGTGCTTCAAATGGGGCAGTTTCAATACTTGTATGATAACTATTATTATAGGAGAATTCAATTAATGGTAGGTGGTCATCCCAATTTCCACCAAAATCTATTACACATGCCCTGAGCATGTCCTCCATGGTTTGGATCGTCCTTTCACTTTGTCCGTGTGTCTGATGATGATATGCAGTACTTAAATTTAATCGGGTTCCCATTGCTTCCTGGAAACTTGTCCAGAAATGGGAAGTGAAACGACTATCCCTATCTGATACAATGGAGAGCGGAACTCCATGTAAGGATACTACTTCATCTACTTCATCTACTTACAACTTTGCTAACCTTTCTATGCTAAAGGTTACCTTCATGGGTAGAAAATCAGCTGATTTGGTTAATCGATCCACAATTACCCAAATCGCATCATTACCCTTTCTGGTTTTGGGTAACTTAGTAACAAAGTCCATGGTTATAAGTTCCCATTTCCATATAGGCATTTCTAATTGTTGAAGTAAACCTGAGGGTTTCTGGTGTTCTGCCTTAACTTGTGAACAAGTAAGACATTTAGAAACATATCTAGCTATGTCCTTTTTCATCCATATCCACCAGAAATTATTCCTTAAATCTTGGTACATCTTATTGTTACCGGGATGCATGGTATACCTAGATTTATGGGCTTCCTCAAAAATCTTGTTTCTTAATTCTCCTTGCTTAGGTACCCAAATTCTTTTCTTATGGAATATCCAAATTCCATCACTTCCTTGTTCCAATTCTTTTACTCGTCCCTTCTTTCCTTCAGCATCATCCTTGATCGCTGTTTCTTGAATATTTTTTACTTGTTCCATTAAATCTATCTGTAGATTTAATCTAAGAGCACGAACTCGCTTTTGCTTTTCATGATACTTACGACTTAAATCATCAGCAACTACGTTTGCTTTTCCTTCGTGATATTGAATATCACAATCGTAGTCACTTAGGATTTCCATCCATCTCCTTTGCCTCATGTTTAATTCTTTTTGCCCAAATATGTACCTTAAGCTCTTATGATCTGTATAGACAGTAAACTTACCTCCATACAGATAGTGTCTCCAAATTTTAAGGGCAAAAATTATGGCTCCTAATTCTAAATCATGAGTTGTATAAATTTTCCTCGTGCTTCTTTAATTGCCTTGAGGCATACGCAATTACTTTCTTGCGTTGCATTAGCACACATCCTAATACTAATTTAGAAGCATCGCTGTAAACTTCGAAATCTTCTGTTCCTTCTGGCAAGGCTAGAATTGGGGTGTTTGTTAACTTTTGTTTCAAAATCCTAAAAGCTTCTTCTTGTCTAGGTCCCCATTCAAACTTTACTGCTTTACAGGTTAGCTTAGTTAATGGTACAGCTATCTTGGAAAAATCCTTAATAAATCGTCTATAGTATCCAGCTAACCCTAGAAAACTTCTAATTTCCATAGCTGATTGTGGAACCTTCCTTTTGGTAATTGCTTCTATTTTAGCAGGATCTACGTGAATACCTTCGTGATTCACCATGTGTCCTAAAAATTGTACCTCCTGCAGCCAAAATTCACACTTCGAGAATTTGGCGTAGAGCTTCTCTTTTCTTAACAAAGTTAAGAGTATATGCAAGTGCTGACAGTGTTCATCCTGGCTTTTGGAATAAATAAGTATATCGTCGATGAAGACAATTACAAATTTATCCAAATACGGTTTACAGATTCTATTCATTATGTCCATAAATGCAGCTGGAGCATTTGTTAGTCCGAAGGGCATGACTGTAAACTCGTAATGACCATACCTAGTTCTGAAAGCAGTTTTAGGTATGTCTTCTTCTTGTACTTTCAACTGATGGTATCCTGATCGTAAATCTATCTTAGAAAAGTATCTAGCTCCTTGCAATTGATCAAAAAGATCATCAATCCTAGGTAATGTATATCGATTCTTAATTGTAACCTTATTTAATTCCCTATAATCGATACACATTCTCATTGACCCATCTTTCTTTTTCACAAACAACACTGGAGCTCCCCACGGGGATGAACTAGGTTGTATGAATCCTTTGCTTAATAATTCATCTAATTACTTTTTCAATTCTAGCATTTCGGTGGGTGCTAACCGATAAGGTGCCTTGGCTATCGGTGTAGTTCCAGGAATTAGATGAATTCTAATTTCGACTTCTCTATTGGGTGGTAATCCAGGTAGTTCTTCTGGAAAGACATCCGGATATTCTGCTACTACCGGAATTTCTTTAAGTTCCTTACCTTTTGTGTTAATGATTACTGAAAACATATACACCACCTCTTGTTTTCTTGAATAACTGGCCAATTTCATTACTGAAATGAATTTTAGTGGTTTTTGTGGCTTATCTCCTGTAATCACCACTAATTCTCCTGTGGGTGTATGAATTTCTATGGAGTTTTTATCACATAGAATTCGAGCATGGTTGGCTACTAACCAATCCATTCCTAATACTATATTGAATCTGGCTAAATTCATAGGTTGCAGAGAATTTATGGCCTAAGAGTTCTATTTTTCCTTCTTGCAAAACCTTATCTATGTTAACAGAATTCCCATCTACCGTTTCGACTGTAAAAATCTGCCTAAGGTTGGTTAAGGGTAAGTTAAGAGCTTGGCAGAATGAAGTATTTATAAAACTTTGGTTTGCACCAGAGTCAAATAATACTTTTCCATAAACGTTGTGAACTAGGAACGTACCAGCTATTACGTCAGGGATTAGTTCTGCTTCCTGAGTAGTTAACTGGAAGGCTCTTGCGTTTCTCTTGGTAGTTCCTTCTGCAGGTTTGGCTTTGTTATCAGCCGGTTTGGCCAATTTTGGGCAGTCTGGCCTGAAATGTCCAGCTTCTCCGCAGTTGTAGCAGATTGTTGCTTTCTTCTTCTTGCAATCTTCTTCTTGATGCCCAGGAATTTTGCAGAAATTGCAATACCCTTTGCATCTTCCAAAATGCTTTCTTTTGCAGGCATTGCAAAATGGAACAGTGGAAGATTGCCCAGTTCCCTTTTTCTTGAAATTACTACGGTTACCCATACGGAATCCCTAGGTATTCTTTTGGGCTACTTCCTTTTTCTGGTTTTCTTCTCGCGTACGCACTAGTCCGTCAGTTAGGGTGTTAGCTAATTCCACAGCATCGTCAATAGTGCGAGGTCTCGCAGCTTTAACGATATCACGGATTTCGCCAATCAATCCCCAAATATAGCGGGAAATAAGTACCAGCTCTGGCGAAGCCAGGGTTGGTACACCTCTAGCGTACTCGAAGAATGTCGAAGTATACCCTCGACAATCCACATCCACCATCCGATGGTTCAGAAATTTATTTGCCATATGTTCTTTCTCATATTCGGGATAGAATTTTCTTTCCACCAGTCGCTTAAATTCTTCCCAACTCATGGCATAGGCCGCATCGTTTCCCTTGGCTTGAAGTACCGTATTCCACCATTCTAGTGCCCCTTCTTTGAAAAGACGCGACGCGTACATGACCTTGTCTTCTTCAGTACATTTACTTATTTTAATCATTGCCTCGATTTTCTCTAACCAACGCAGTGCAGCAGTCGCCCCTTCGTTGCCTGCAAATTCAACCGGTTTACAGGTAAGAAACTCCTTGTAAGTACAACCAGGTGTTGCAACTTTCATTTTCTTAAGGAGTGGAGCTTGCATTCCATCGTTGTCGTTATTAGCATGGTTGCCGCCTCCGTTTACACTATTACTGAAATTATCGCCATGTGTGCGTTTGCTAGGAATAATTTGTTGAGGTTCAATTGGATTTCGGGCAGCAGCAAGAATTGCTGGAATAACATTGGCTATTCCCTGAGCAACAATATTCTCGATATCTTGCCTATTCAGAAATTAATCTTCATTGTTTTGCTCAGAATGATTAACGTCATTAACGGGTTCATTACCAGCGTGTTCCATCTGGTAATTAATTTATATAAGTAATAAGAATAAAATAATTAATAATCAAATATAACAAAACAGTTGTATATAATTACGTTAACAAGTATAGCCAAAATTGTCGATTTTTCGACGTTCGATATTTTATATATTATAATAGGCATCCGTACACACTGGTTATCTTACACAAGTTTTATTTTTAGGTTATTTCATACGATTATATTTTGATTATTATATTCTTATTAAACACATGCTTCCACCCTCACATGCTATCCCATCAGCTGGCATTTTCAGTAACGACGTTCCCTCTCGTCGTACTTCCAGGAGATCTGTTCTCCCACCTCTCGAATTCGATTTCCTGCATCCATCAGCTCCTTACCAAAATGGCGGAGCTCAGCCAGGTTCTCATTGCTCATCGGTGGGTTTGGTGCAGGTTCGGGGTCAAACTGAGGGAGAAAAGTATAAGGGTTGTTTAAAAGATTCTGGAATTGCCAATCGTTGGTCCACCATTCTTCCATTTCTCCTAAAGGTCGGGTGTTGACAAGGGGATCTGGGATGGCTGGTTCCAAGTTTACTGGAAGCTGGGTTTCGGTCGGATAAGTGAAAAGGTTTTCATTAACAGGCTTGAGGATATCCCAACTTGCTAGTATGCAATCTAGCTCTTCCTGCAATGGCATTTCCTCGGCTTGCTTGGAGCTTTCTCCAATCTCTATTCCTTTCCCTTTATCCATTGGGTCCTCCGTCTTGGCAACTTTCCTAGTTACTGGTTTCCTTCTGCGCACACGCCTCCAACCCACAATTCTTCTTCTTTTCTTTGGCATGGGTTTCTCCGGAGGTTGAGCTTGAAATTCCATAGGTTCCTCAACATCGGCACAATAACCAGTAAAGTCTTTGGAAACTTCCACATTAACAGAATAGAGATTGAGATTCCGAAGAGCTTCAGATAACTCATTCATGCTGTTTAGTAGATATGAAGAAACACACAAAATTCTAGGTTAAAATTTTGTAAATTGAATAATCACAGAAAGAAATCTA
>JARYGA010011740.1:0-29913 GCA_030545235.1 Helianthus tuberosus | reverse complement strand
TTTTTTGGCAGTCTAAAATCTTTGAAATGTCATGTACTCTAAAATCATACAACCATACTTGGTATTACTCTATTGTTCTTTCGAATGATATTGTATTACTGTTATTAAAGTATGTGATTGTTGTTGAATTTCAAATATAATGCAAACACCTTAACAACTTTTGTATATACAACTTAAGTTTATGCATCTACGAGATCTTATAGAAATTAATGGTGAAGTGTCTTTTATACATATTTGTGCTAGATGGTGTTGTAAACCTTGATTATTGACTACAAATGACTAGAATAACCAATCAATTGTGCTTAGAATAATCTTGATTATTGACTACAAATTGACTACTGAATCATTATGTCCGGTTCCAACTAATTTGGGGTAGTGATTAGTGAAGGACTTGCAACCAGGAGAGGAGATTGACTCTATGATTTTTTAATGTTATCTTCTACATACATCAAATTCAAATTCAAATTTCAATATATTAAAAATTAACACCACTAATCAGATTTTGAAGTACACTAAATCGTAAGTATCAACACAAGTTAAAATTAACATAAAAATTTCTATGTTTTAACACATTTAAACCCAACACACTATAAACTAACATCATTAATCATAATTTAAAGCATATTAAAAGACAACAAATTAACAACTAAGATGACTAACATCACGCGTTTTGTTTAACCCTAATGGGTTTTACAAATAAAAAAAATACCAGAACAAAAAACGGACTAATCCGTGACAACAACTCGGGATGACAATGTTTGAAACGGCGCACTTTACCAATTGAGCACTAGACATTTTATGTAATGTGTTCACCCATAATTTACTTATGGGTTCCTACTGTATTTTCTATATAGGTTGTCACTAAAAATAAAAAACCGAATGTGTTTCTATAAACCTGTTTTATTAAAGTAAATCCGCCCCTGATCCTTTTATCTTATAGTATGAAAAGATTAGAATAAATTTTAAAATATTTTTTTGGTGAAGTCATTTTAATATACTTTTATCTTACATTTACATATAAAACTAAATTTCTATCGCAAGACCTTTTTGTCCGTTATTTATATTCTATCTAACTCTTAGGCTGGACAATTAGCTGGGTGGCGCCCTCAACACCATCCTTCTCCGTCAAAGGAGGGCACTATGGAACCCTCGGCCATCACAATGGCGAGAGCCAAAGAGTTGTGTGGTGGGGCCCACCTTGAGTGAGCCAATCAGATATTTTTTCTTTACTGTTTTTTTTTCTTTAAAGTAGAGGTGTGCAGAATTCGTTTCAAATTTGAAAAATTCGAAATTCGTTTAAATTCGATTCGGTTATCAAGAATTCGTTTCGATTATAAGAATTCAAATTCGATTCCGGTTATCAAGAATTCGTTTCGATTATAAGAATTCAAATTCGATTCAATTCGAGTCAAGTAGATCGAATACGAATTTATAATTTCAAATTCGATTCGATACGAAATTCGAATAAAAATTATACATTTTTATTTATTATTTTGATATATAATACATATATAACTTTTTTTAGGCTATGCTATAATTTTTTTTCAAATTTTTTTCCAAGTATTAAAATTACCCATTACCAAACCCACTACATGGTCCATAACTAAAACCTAAGTAACAAATCTATTAATAGATTTCTAAGCGAAAAAATATTAACTTGTAATGTGGAGTGGTTGTTCCCGACTTCTTGTTTTGAATTTTAGACTTGTGTTACTTTACTTGAAACTTTTTAATGTGATATCGTACTTTATGCCTGCTTTAAAATTTATGTATAATTTTGAAAGTTTTTTACATGTTTTTAAAGAATCTGAATTAAATCGAATTTATTCGAATTCGAATTTTTAAGCGAATACGAATCGAATACGAATTGGGTTTTTTATTCGAATACGAATTCGAATCGAATTCTGTAGGTTTTAATTGAATTCGAATCGAATACGAATTCAAGGAAAATTAGAAATTATTCGAACAATTCGATTCGAATAATTCGAAAATTTGATATTCGATTCGATGAAACCCCTACTTTAAAGGGAGCGCTAAACCACACTGTCAATGTTGCCTTAAAACATACGTGATGCTGATGTGACATGATACAGCTTCTAAGAACTTTATCCCACACCATGTAGTCTAACTATTGCTTAAATTATACCTCTTTTTACTGCTGCCATTTCCTGCGCGTTCGTCTCTAATCATATGACGTGTGAGTCCGCTAGCTCTTTTAACTAATTATATATTATTGGTTGATTTTTATTATCACGTTTGAGTAATTATGATCATGTTTGCCCACTATCGACTATGCTTGGCCAAGATTAACCGTTAAAAAAGATTTGCGACTGAATTAGCGCGTCACTAAAAGAAATTTCATCATTTTACTCACAAATCCTGGTCATTGTATTTTTTGTAGCAAAACTTGCAATTAATGGACTGAAATACCGTCGCAAATTTTACAACAAACTTCTGACCATCGAATTTTGCAATGGAATTTTTAGTCACAAAACAACCAATGGGTTGGTGGTCATTTGGTAAAGGCTAAGCCTTTAAACACCTTAGGAGGGAGAGATCTTGGGTTCAATTCGCATAGACGACACGATTAAAAGAAATTTGCGTTTCAAAAAAATAAAATAAAAGAAAAACATATTTTCCTAAAGCCGTAAAATTAAAATAAAAGAAAAACATATTTTCTTAAAGCAGTAAAATTAGGAGATAATAAACTGGATCGATGTAGAAAAATATTGTTGTTTCCTGATTTCCGACTTGTCTGTTCAGCTTCCACCAAAACTTAGCAACTTGTAATTCTTCAATAATTTGTAAATAAATTAACTACGAATATTTGACTGTACAATTTACGTAGAATGATTCACACTTTTTAAGTGAATAATTCTGTATACATTTATCAAAAAAGTGATATTTTTTTTAAAACCAAATAACATAAACGTATGAGTATTTTAATTATTTATTTTTTGTGGTTTTTGTCCCTCTACCATGGCCACCTTTTTCTATAAATAGTGCTGGAAGCTGATCTAGTTATTGTGTACTTTAGAGATTGAGTGTTTCTCTGTCTGGTGTCTGCAAATCTCATCTTTTGTTTATATACTCACTTTCCTTTCACCAATTTGGGCACATTAAAAGAACAAATCATCATCTTTATGCAGTTCCAGTACCCTTAGCTGTCTTCTTCTTCTTCAGGTATCCCACTTACGTTTATAAGTTTCATATTAATGCCAAACTTTCTTACTTCTTTCACTCTCAAAAGATAATTTCCAATTTTGAATTTTCATATTAGTTGCAAAGTTTTTTGTTTTCCATAAACATTCAATGCAAATATGAGTTATGTGAATATTCCATGTTTAAACACTTTGTATATGGTTTCTGCTTCAAGCTTACAAGTTTAAGTGTTATGGATTAATGTGTTAGACCATAGAGATATACAGTCACACGGTCACGTGTCCTTATCATTGTTCTTAACAATGTCATGTAGTTTTTACACATCATTAATTAATTTCTAACGATGCATTTGTCCATAGTAATATTTTATAACTAAATTATTTATTTTAATAGAATGTATCCAGAAATCTTTTAGGGTGTCCGGAGTGGGCTCGGCAAAGGGTTCGGCAAACCCCCATTGCCGCGCGGCAAACACCGCCGCCAACCCTTTGCTGAAGCGGTTTGTTTGGTCACGCGGGGAGGGCTCGCGGATTCGGGGAAGATGATTGTAGGAGAGAGAGGGAGTGTATCAGAGAGAGAGGGTAGTGTGGGGTGGGGTTCATTCCAATCTCAACCAATTGCACCTTTTTTTCTTTTTCTTTTTAAATAGTTAACCACTTCACCAAGTTTCTAAACCATTACCAACACTTTTGAGTATAGTTTACCACTTTGACATGGCACACTCTCATTGGTTGATTTTTTAGTTTGTCACTCTCAAGTGTTTAACCACTCCTTACACCCTTATATAACTTCGCCGTTGTTACCATTCCGTCCATTCGCCGCACTCAGTTCCGTGACTGCAGCACTTAGCCTCGTCATCGCCAATATCGGCTTCGATCAACGAACAGGCATGAACGAATCTTGTTGATTGATTAACCTTTATATATTTTAGAATAAAAGTGATTTAATTTAAACTAAAAATTACATTTCATCATTTATATTTTCCATATCGTATCAAAATATATATTGATAGCCTGTTAACTTGCAAATATTACATAATATATGAAACTTTAGTTACTTTAGAGAGACATAAAAAATTACCATTTCAATGTTTAATCAAGTCGCTTAATTTGTGTTTTTGTTTCTTAAAAATAAGTCAACTTTCATTTGGCATTCTAAGGGGGTAGGGGGTGGTCACTAGTGATAGAATTCTATCACTCACAAGCACCAATCAAGTTCCGCCATGTCATCAACCATTTTTCCATCACTCACAACCTTTTTTGGTGGCAATGGTCATCACTCACCACCACAACCAACAATTTCCCCCAACCAACAATTACCCTAAAAAAAAACCATCACAGCCGTGAAGAAATTAACGAAATCAGATTTCGTGGTGATATAACGCGTTTTCGTTTATGGTGGCGGTGGCCCATCACGCGTTGAAAATGGCCATCACGGTCATATAAGTGACCGCCCCGCCTGGCCTTATAATGTGATTATTTTTACTTTTTTACATTAACTAAACAATAATTAAGTTTCGTAAGTATTTAAATTATGTCAAACTGAAAAACAAAAAATACAAACTAGTAATCAAAATACATTAAATTTTCTTTTAGTTCACTTATTTTTTATTTTATAAAAATATTTATAAATAAAATCTCATTATTAAACTCCTACCTAGTGAAAGGTGAGTAACTTTAGATAACTTTTTTTTTATCCTTGCTTTAATTAGACGATATCGAAACCAATAAGTAAAATTTTCTTAAAATTTATTAGAAGAGCTTTAGTTTTAGTTTTTAAATTTGAACAACAAATTATAGGCAATAATATACTTTTTTGATATTTAATAGTGATATCTAGGTCCACATGAATGTTCGTCACACGTCCTTCTACACGGATGGTGTGTTTTTATCTTAGGATATTGTTGTGCACCCTTTCTATATGCTATTAACATGTGGACACCTAAACCTATTGCAATGTTGATGAACCTTAACATCAATTCTAGCTAGAAAGACAAAAGCATTGGTGAAATGTTTGTTAATTGACCAAAATAATTGAAATAATATTGAAGATTTTTTGTTGAGTGGTTGAAAAATCTGAACAATTGAATCATGACTGAAAAAAACAAATCAACAAAGAAATCGATGTTTTGGTAGGAATTTTAGTAACCAGATTTTATCATTAAGTTATGGTTGCATTGCATGTGCATAAATAACTAAACTGAACACCACCCTTAATTTTTATATCTTTATTTTTAAAAATAGTATATTATAATATAATTGTTAGAATGTTTTATTATAGCTGTTCGTTACATTCCTCCTTTCTAAATTGACAAGTTTGTTGTTTTTGTTTGACCCAAATTTGATTGAATTTATTAGCATAATGAGTTTGAATCAACTCACACCTTTTCTTTTCCAAATAACCATATCACCTATAACCCAAATACACTAATTATAGGTTTGCTTTCACCCATAAATAAAATTTCTAATAACCACATCATTTATAACCCAAAAAACTGATTTATAACCCATAGTTGGTGCGCATATGTTGTCTATCAACCATCATTTATGTGAAATCAGAAAAATAAAGATTAGGTAACTTTTTTTTTTTTTTGACGGCAAATATTAGGTAACTGAGTTGAATATACAAATTATACCATGTAAAAGCTAAACGGATTAATTAAGTTATTGCAATCCATTTTGAGCATTATCAGGTGTTAAATAGTTTATCAACATACTCAACAAGATGATCTACAGTTACTTTCCTTATCCCTAGAAAGTTGTTCATTCTAATTTACCCGGTGCATTGTTTTAGCGACAAGGATTTCTTGGAAGCAGTCTCTTTGTCCTAAAAAACAGAGGGTGAGATGCAAGCAAATCCTACCTCTATCTTTGTCCTTACCAATAACTTAAGTGTTAATATTAATTATTAATGGGATTTTATGAGTATGATTGTTGTTTTTATTTATTCATTGTCAACAAAAATAATAATTTACTAGTGTGTTAAATTTGACAGAGTTGCAGGAAACTTTCTAATACATATATAGATATATATCTATATATGTAAGAATGATGGATATAAATCACTTATTGAAAATTTGATTCCAAGCTATTGGTCAGTAAGTTGTGTTTATGTTGATCACTCAAATATTCACTTAAGGTGTAAGGGAATATTACCAAAATAATCAAATGGAAATTTAGCAGTCCCCAAAAGCGTGGCAAAGCATTACCCAATGCTCTTCATCAAAAGCGTCGGCTTAGGCGACATTTTCCTAGCCGTCTCAAAGTGTAGTCTAAAACCTAATCGTCTCGACCGCCAGAGAAGATGTGGTGGCTTCCGGTTAGAGGAAATGATGCTAATTACTTTGGTGAATGCTAAATTTTTTATGTCTATTTTGAAAAGGTGTTTTTTTTTTTTTTTTTTGTCAACTTTGAAGTTTTGATAATTTTCCACTAAAATGAACTTTAGACTAAAGTGTAGTGTCAATTATTGAGTAAAACAAGCAAAAATTCAGACTAATCACATCAACAACTTTGCAGATAACTTTTGCAAAGTAAGAAAAAATGGCGAGAATGCTGGTGGACATTCCCATCCCTCCGAAGTGGAAACGACTATGGGATACATGGGATCTCCGAACCTTCATCGTAATCAGTCTTTCATTACAAATGTTCCTGATTTTCGTTGCTCCTTTTCGAAAACGAACAAAAAGCTACTGGCTAGTCATGCCATTGTGGTCTGCGTATTTGTTGGCTGACGCCACAGCTAACTTTGCTGTTGGACTTATCTCGAATAGCATGGGGAACCCTGGTGAGGACGCGGGCAAAAAAAGTAGAGACCGCGTGGAAAATACAGACCTTCTTGCCTTTTGGGCACCGTTTCTTTTGGTGCACCTTGGTGGTCCGGACACCATTACGGCTTTCGCATTGGAAGACAACGAGTTGTGGCTCCGCCATTTACTTAGTCTTCTCTTCCAGTGTGTAGCTGCAATTTATGTGTTTGTTCAGTCACTTCCAGATAACCGGCTATGGATTCCTACAACGTTGATGTTTGCAACTGGAATCATCAAATACGCCGAAAGAACACGCTCGCTTTATCTTGCGAGTGCTGATAGATTCAAAGAATCAATGCTTACGGGTCCGGATCCGGGTCCAAATTACGCAAAACTCATGGATGAATATGTTTCTAAGAAAGAATCCAATCTTCCGACATCAATCGAAATGATTGAAGAACTGGATACAACGACTAAATCTGCTAACAAAGCTAAAAAGGGGAGGTTAACAGAATTGGAGGTGGTGCAGTATGGTTATATGTTCTATAACAAATTTAGAGGTCTTATTGTGGATACAATTTTTAGTAGAAAGGAACGGAGTTTGGGTCGCGATTTCTTCTTGAATAGGAATGCGAAAGACGCGTTTAAAGTGGTTGAGGTCGAGTTAAACTTCATCTATGACGTTCTATTCACCAAGCTTCCTGTGGTGTATGGTAAGTACGGGGCCATTAGTCGGTTTTTCTCTCTCGCGACTGTTTGTTTGGCAATTGTTTTATTCGTAATGAAAAGCAAAACAAACTTCAGTGAAGTTGATGTTACGATTACTTACGCTTTGCTCTTTGGCGCATTGGGTTTGGATTTAACTGCTCTATTGATGCTCTTGATTTCGGATTGGACCATCATTACTCTTCGGGAATCACCTGATGATGAGCCTGTCAACTCTCTCAAGAACAAAATCATCACAGGATTTCTCAAACTCAGGACCGAGGGCACACTAAAGGTAATTAGATACAATATGTTAGCTAGTATTTATTAGACAAGGGATTATTGTAATTATGTCTAACTAATATATTCTATCCAATACAGGCAGTCAAAAACGATCATAATTCGAAAAAAGATGATAAATTGAAAGGGGTTGATCCGCCACAGCCCTTGAAAGAAGGTGATAAAACGAAAGGGGTTGATCCGCCAGAACCCTCAAAAGAAGATGATAAAATGAAAGGGGTTGATCCGCCACAGCCCTCGAAAGAAGATAATAAAGTGAAAGGGGCTGATTTGCCACAACACAAACTTCTTAGGGGGTATATGTTAAAACGAAGGTGGTCTGAAACCATTAATACATTCAACCTTATCGACTACTGCTTGCACCAACGTCCCGAACAATGGGAAAAAGTTTTCGACAGGTTGGGGATTACAGGGCTTCTTGATGGCATCTTTTATGTAAAACCAGAAGTATTCTCTAGGGATCTTAGAGACTTCATCTTCTCAGAGCTAAAATCAAAATCAGAACTCGCGGATGACTTGGAGACCGCTAAGGAGATCAGTTCCGCGCGTGGTGATTGGGTGCTTCGAGTCGAAGAAGGTTGGAGTAATTTACTCAAATATGTCGTAGGTGTGGACTACGATCAAAGTCTCATTCTATGGCACATTGCTACCGAATTATGCTACAACAAGGAACTCGATAACGAGATCAAAATGAAATCCAACGAAGGAGACAAAAAGTATAGGGGCATTTCGAAACTCTTATCTGATTACATGTTGTACCTTCTTATCATGCAATCGAGCATGATGTCCGCAGTAGCAGGTATTGCACAAATTCGGTTTCGGGATACTTGTGCTGAGGCCAAAAGGTTTTTTAACGAGAGAAAAGGCGTCGAACCAGGTACATTTACAAAAATAAGAGAAAATTATGATCTTAACCACGTACAAAGGTGTATGGAGATTTTCGATGTATCGACCGAAGTGCAACCGGT
The DNA here is from genome assembly GCA_030545235.1 of Helianthus tuberosus. Classification (NCBI taxonomy): domain Eukaryota; kingdom Viridiplantae; phylum Streptophyta; class Magnoliopsida; order Asterales; family Asteraceae; genus Helianthus; species Helianthus tuberosus. The sequence continues at coordinate 21,030 of JARYGA010011740.1, read as the reverse complement.
AGCTATAAAGGGCGACCGAAGCAAGTCGTTGTTATTCGATGGTTGCATTTTGGCAAAATGCTTGATGGAGATACAGGAAAAAAAACCGGAATTGGATAAATGGGTGATTATAAGCAAGGTATGGGTGGAGTTGTTGTGTTATGCAGCGAGTCACTCACGAGCCAACATGCAAGCAGCACAAGTGAGTAGAGGTGGTGAGCTTGTTACCATAGTTTGGTTGCTGATGAGTCATTTTGGTTTAGGAGACCAATTCCAAATCAATGAAGGTCAAAGTAGAGCAAAACTCGTTGTTGGCAAATAGTTTCAAGCTGTATTTGGGCACATGTGGTGGACAACATCATCAATAAATTAGGGTTTCTAAAGAGTTTTTGTTTTCTTTTTCCATTTGTTTTCGATTGAAGGAACAATATGTAATATGCTATAAGTTTTAGCTAATAATAATAACTACGGATGATTTATATGATTACGAGATGCTAGATCTAATAAACTTTTGTTATAATGGTTTAAGTAATTAAACAACATAACTAAAAATAAAATAAGAATTTACAAGAAGAAATGTCGATATTAATGTTATAAATGTTGATGACATTGTTTACTGGAGTTTCAACATATAAAGATATGTAATCAATTATCTTTTCTATAATTTACTTGATAAAAAATAAGACATGGATCATGATTAATCTTATATAATGGCTCAAACACGTATTAACAATGACGTTGTAGCCCAAAACCTTTAGATTGCCTCTCTTAATGAATAAGGGACCAAATTTTATTTTAGGTTACTAAACCACAATTTACAACCTTATATTATAGTATGAGGCAAAATCAGTATAGACGCTCTAAAGGAACTTATTGCCATCTACAAGAGTTAAATGCCTGGTTGGTTCTTGTGGTTTCCAGAAATTGCACCATTGGTCTCAAGGCTTCACTAAATACACCATTGGTCCCAATACTTACAAGATATAAACTCGCTTGGTCTTTGGCACTGATATCAGTTAACTATCTTAGTTAAAACACCCCATGTTCTTGGCACGTGAGGGTATATGGTCATTTCACATAAATAAAAAGAAAACAAAAATTCTTCATCACCCTTCAATGCGACCTTTTGGTACTCGGTGGTTCCAATCTCCCCTATAACCTGATTTTCGATTGTTAAAGCTTCCATCAATGTCAATGTATCTCATCTTCCCTCTAACTTGTTTTTTTATTCTTGCCTCAGTCGACCCGATCTCAAGTTTTTTATCAGAACCGCAAGTTGAAAGCGAAGATTCAGGTTGATCTGAGATCCACCTACAAAGATTCAGAAGTAGGTAAACCGTAACGCTAGGTGCTTTGATTTGTTTTTTGTTTTGTTTTGTTTCTCATTCAGTATTTGTTTATATTTGACAAATCATGTTGATGTGTTGGTTTTGCATGTCATAATTCATGTGTTTAAGTTTCCAGGTAATGGGTAATGACATAACTGGACTTGTTCCTCCTTATGTAGCTAGCACCTCTATGGGTTATTTCCTTGTTAGTATTGTCATTGCTTCAATACCGCCTGGATTTCTCTCTAACTCCTCTTCTAGTTTCTTACCATACAAAATCTACACAAAGAGTCATAATTAAGAAAGATGAGGACCTTTGTTTGGTGAAGATCTGGTAACCATCTTCGTCATAACTGATGCTGAAGAAAGATGAGGATCAAGAAGAAAAGAGAGGATTCTTGGAGAAGAAGAGAATACCTGATAATACTCCGGATGAAGGATTATAAAAGCCTCTTCTGCATTTAAATGATCTCTTGGTCTTATCTCCAAGCTATATAATTGCAATGATAAGCTAGACCGATCATATCATTGACGTCAGCCAGACCGTAACGGCTAGTGCGCATTAAAGGGAAATATGGTTGATCAATTTGGTTGATAATCAACAATATTTGGGGGCAATTGTTAGGGGTTAATTTTTATTGTTATGGATCACTTATCCTTAGACCCGCCTGGATCACTGATCCTTAAAGTCTGATGCAGGAAGTCAGAGGATCATGGATCCTTATTATTTTTATAACTTAACTAACAGTTGTTCGTTGTATATTTTCGTAATGCCATGCAGGTCTTAGGCAATATGGACTGAGTCATGGCGAGAATATCAGACTGGAATCGTTGAAGATGTTGCACGTGTGGAAATGGTTCAACGTTAACTTGGTTGGACGTGGTCTTGCACATATTTCGGACATGTTTGTTATTTCTATTTTAAAGGGGTTGATCAAGCTCTAGATAACAACAATTGCTATTAGCAGAAAACACACACTCTCGCGAATACTAGCTCTTGAATACACTTACACTTTAGCAAACATTGTACAACACTTGACCAACTTCCGAAGTTGTAAACTCTTGTTAGCTTAATTCATTTGATAGTGAGAGTTTTCACTATCCGAGGTTTTTGTGCCGGAGATCACATTGAGATCAAGGGCTTTTTCCTCGTACAAATCCCTGTGTTCATTGTTCATTACATTTCACATTTGTTCATTCGTTTATCAAACATACAAGCACACTACCTCACAAAATCAGATTTGGTTACATTATCCTTTGTTTGATTTTTGACCAAAACAACACATTAAGTGATCAAGCGACAAATCATTCGCTACAAAAAGCTTTATTCGACTTTCAAGAAAGATATACACATGTCACTTATAGGATACATGTTAAAATGAGGGGGAGACTTATTCAAGTTACACTCTTTTACCCTTGACTATGTTTTGTCCCATTGGGTTTTTTTAGTAAGGTTTTTAATGAGGAAACATACCTGATCCAAAAGTATCAAGGGGAGAAAATACGCGCTACACTCTTTTTCCCTTAGCTGAGGTTTTGTCCCACTGGGTTTTCCTAGCAAGGTTTTTAACGAGGCAGCATCACCAAGCGTATTAAAGAACAATATATCATGTTGCCACCTAGAGAATCTCCAATTGTTTCGATCAATTCGATCGGGCACTCGTCATCTATTTTCATTGTTCAACTCTTTAACAACACGAAGACAGAATTTTTCGCAACTCAATCATAGTTTTGTCAAGTGGATAGTCAAGGGGGAGTGTTATGAATTAATATCTATTTATTGTGTGACTATCCACTTGTATTTATCATTATATTATGACTCTCCATATACTTAACTCACATCTCTTCATGTACTTAACTCCCATCTTGTAAGCCTATAAATAGAGGCATATGTGATCCATATTTTACATCAATAAGAAATCCATCTTCCGTTCTCTCATTCTTCTCTATACATTGCTAGGAGGTCGTTGTTTCACAACAAAGAACACCAATATTAACGCAAAAATCCTTCAATTGGATTAACAATATCACTATTAGAATTAACAACCCTAGTGTAACAATTTGAACACCGATATTTTTTTTGAACGGCCAACAAAATAAATCTCGAGCACTTTCGTGGCACCCATTGGACGAAAAGGAATACTCCGAAAGCAGCCTGAGTCCACCACCAATTCCGAGGAAAACCCGGTAACCCACCCGCACGTAGGCACTATGGTGAAATTACCGGTAAAATCTGTTTGGCTCAAGGATCGAACCCAAGTATCTGTGAGTCTCCTATCATTGCCCATCAGTGCCTCACTCTGCACAAAGTGAGAGTCGAATTTGCATCTTCCAAGACAAATATAAGCCTTTCACCACTTGATCTAGAGATCACTGGCAAGAACACCAATATTAACGCAAAAATCTCTCAACAGGATTAACAGTATCACCATTAGAATTGACAACTCTAGTGTAGGGAAGGCAATGGGTCAGGTTTGGGACGGGTTTAGGTAATCCCAAACCCAAACCCGGTTAGATAAGCTTGTCCCAAACCCGTCCCAAACCCGTCGGGTTTCTAGCGGGTAAATACCCATCGGGTATCAGATATACCCGCGGGTTTCGGGTAAACCCGTTAATTTAAAAAGATTACTCGTTGGGTATAATCATCTCAAAACCCATTGGGTATCTATTGGGTAACTACTAACCGGTTACATTTTGTATTGTCATTATAAAAATATATATCAAATAACTATAATATATACGGAATAGAATACATATATGTGTAAAAAATGGATGTATCATATATATACATATTTAAGAATATAAAAGAAATTATATCGGATATACAATCGGGTAAACGGGTACACTTTATCGGGTAATTGGGTCGGGTAAACGGGTATATCACTAAATCCCAAACCCGTCCCAAACCCGCAAAAAAAATAAAAACCCATCCCAAACCCAATTAACCGACCCCAAACCCGTCCCAAATGTGTCGGGTTTCGGGTTTACCCAGCGGGTTCGGGTTTGATTGCCATCCCTACTCTAGTGTAACAACTTGAACGTCTAGTTCAAAACTTCAAATCATAAATCAATGCCACAACGTTGATTTTTTATTACGGGATTGAATTTGTTAACCTTGATTAACATTAATCTTATATAAGTGCAGCCTAATTGACTCTACTGTACCACGTGATTCATGACACAATTAAACATGTTTAAGCCTTAATGAGATACTCACACTTTCGTACAAGTGCCAAAGCAACAAAACACATCTCTCGCCATTTCCTTTTCCCCCTTTTTCTTTTGGGCTTTTCCAGTGTTTAGATACTTTGCCATCTTAAGAGTTCTTCTTTAATCTTGCAAACAACATGAGACTGTTCTGGACCGAACTACTTATGTAATATTGTATAATGATTCTTATTCAAACTTTTTTTAAAAGTAGAAACCATGCAAATATAAGTGTCCAATGTTGGGTTTTCTTTTCTTACTATTTATCTTACTTTACGTTTGAATATCTTTATATCATTTTCATACTAAAGACTTCAAATACTTTTCTTCCTGAAAACTCAAAGGATAATATCCTTCCCGGTTGCATGACATCATTTCCATGACACTATCAATATTCCCTTTGCTGGTTGATCACTAAACCATTTCAATTTCTTTACCACTAAGGTTGGTAGTCCAGACAGAGACAAAGAAATTCGCCATTATAATAAAAACCATTTCAATTTCAAACAGTTGACGGGTTCTTAGAATTTAATAAGGTTGGGAAATTCTGAATGTTAAGTCAGATTATTTATTGTTATCATTTAATTGTAAACTAGATCTACCACACGCTGCCAATGCGGCGAGAGCGTAAAACCGTGTGGAATAGCACCAATGCAACACCACCACAAGCGACAAACAATACTGAAGTTACGACGTGTTAATGCGAATAATTAGAGTGCAGCTTAAAATATTGAAAATAAGAATTTAGTTGATTTAGGACCCGCACATTGTAACGAACCTGTCAAACGAGAAAAAAATGGACGACATAAAAACGTTAAACCACATATTAACTAGCAAAATCTAGTACAAAACATAGAAACGTTGAACCACACACGCACGTTACACCGTGTTAACTCGCAAACTTTAAAACGAAACGTAAAACGAAAAATCTGCGAAATATTAAAAGTATTGGGGACCAAAGTTTAAAGTAAAAATTTTGTGAGGTTAAATTGTAAAAGATAAAATTTTTTGGGTTAAAATTAAAAAGTCAAATAGATTTTTGTTAAAAGTGTAATATCAATTTTTTTTTAAAAACTTTCAAAGCATTTAATTACCTCAGCTATATGCACAATTATGTTTCTAATTTATAGTTTATTAATGTTAATAATATGATAATTCAAACGTGACACGTCATCTCTTTTTAATGGAGTGTCCATTTAGCATGAAAAGATAAGAATAAATTTTAAAATATTATTTTGGTGAAGCCATTTTAATATCTAATGATGGATTCAAGATTTTTTATTTTATTGAGTTTACTTATTTAGATGCTACATATTCATATAAAAAAAATCTGATATTCATATGAGTTAACATAAAAAAAATCGGGTTGGGTCGACGGTTCGAGTTGGGTAAGATCCTTAAAAAAAACACAGTCATTAAAAATTGAGAAACACGTAATATAATTCCGTGAGGATACAAATTGAGAAACATGTAAAATGATTCCATGAGGATGTAAACCGAACCTGTTGCGTTGTATGTTGAGGGAAGCAGTGATCTTTTGTTTGTTAAAATTTCTTATGTTGCTCTTCTTTAGGTTAACCACAAAGCCTTTGCTAACTCGATTTTATGCATTATCAACCAATTTATGATTAAGTATTCAACTTTCCTTATTTTCTTTTGTAGCAGTTTGATCTTTTTCTTTATGATGTTTTTTTGGCAGTCTAAAATCTTTGAAATGTGATGTACTCCAAATTCTTACAACCATACTTGGTATTACTCTATTGTTCTTTCGAATTATTAAAGTATGTGATTGTTGTTGAATTTCAAATATAATGCCAACACCTTAACAACTTTTGTATATACAACTTAAGTTTATGCATCTATGAGATCTTATAGAAATTAATGGTGAAGTGTCTTTTATACATATTTGTGCAAGATGGTGTTGTAAACCTTGATTATTGACTACAAATGACTAGAATAACCAATCAATTGTGCTTAGAATAATCTTGATTATTGACAACAAATTGACTATTGAATCATTATGTCCGGTTCCAACTAATTTGGGGTAGTGATTAGTGAAGGACTTGCAACCCAGGAGAGGAGATTGACTCTATGATTTTTTTAATGTCATCTTCTACATACAACAAATTCAAATTTCAATATATTAAAAATTAACACCACTAATCAGAGTTTCAAGCACATTAAAGCTGAACATTCCTAAATAGCTAAATCGTAAGTATCAACCCAACAAGTTAAAATTAACATAAAAAATTCTATGTTTTAACACATTAAAACCCAACACACTATAAACTAACATCATTAATCATAATTAAAAGCACATTAAAAGACAACAAATTAAAAAAACTAACATGCCTAACCTCATGCGTTTTGTTTAACCCTAATGGGTTTTACAAATAAAAAAAAATATATACCAGAACAAAAAAACGGACTCATCCATGACAATAACTCGGGATGACAATATTTGAAACGACGCGCTTTACCAGTTGAGCGCTAGACATTTTATGTAATGTGTTCACCCATAATTTACTTATGGGTTCCTACTGTATTTTCTATAAAGGCTGTCACTAAAAGTACAAACCGAATAGGTTTCTAGGAACCCGTTGTATTAACGTAAATCCGCTCTTGATCCTTTTATCTTATAGTATGGACATATTAGAATAAATTTTAAAATATTTTTTTGGTGAAGTCATTTTAATATCCTTTTATCTTACATATACATATCAAACTAAATTTCCATCCCAAGACCTTTTCGTCCGTTATTTATATTCTATCTAACTCTTAGGCCGGACAATTAGCTGAGTGGCGCCTTCAACACCATCCTCCTCCGTCAAACGAGGGCACTATGGAACCCTCGGCCATCACAATGGCGAGAGCCAAAGAGTTGTGTGGTGGGGCCCATCTTGAGTGAGCCAATCAGATATATTTTGTTTATTGTTTTTTATTTAAAAGGAGCGCTAAACCACACTGTCAATGTTGCCTTAAGACATACGTGATACTGATGTGGCGTGGCGTGATACAGCTTCAAGAAGCTTTGTCCCACACCATGTGCCTAACTATTGTTTAAATTATATCCCTTTTCTACTGCTGCCATTTCCTGAGCGTTCGTCTCTAATCCGACGACGTGTGAGTCCGCTAACTCTTTTAACTAATTATGTATTATTGGTTGATTTTTATAATCACGTTTGAGTAATTATGATCATGTTTGCCCACTATCGACTATGCTTGGCCAAGATTAACCGTTAAAAAAGATTTGCCACTTAATTAGGTCGTCATTATAAGAAATTTCATCATTTTCATCACAAACCGTGGTCATTGTAATTTTTGTTGCAAAACTTGCAATTAATGTAGGACTGAAATACCGTCGCAAATTTTACAACAAACTTCCGACAATCGCTTTTTGCAATGGAATTTTCAATCGCAAAACAACCAATGGGGTGGTAGTGCTTTGGCAAAATGTAAACACCTTGAGAGAGAGGTCTTGGGTTCAATTCACACAGACGACACGAATAAAAGAAATTTGCGTCTCAAAAAAAATAATTAAAAGAAAAACATATTTTCTTAAAGCCGTAAAATTAGGAGATAATAAACTGGATCGAGGTAGAAAAATATTGTTGTTTCCTGATTTCCGACTTGTCGGTTCAGCTTCCACCAAACCTTAGCAACTTGTAATTCTTCAATAATTTGTAAATAAATTAACTACGAATATTTGACTGTACAATTTATGTAGAATGATTCACACTTTTTAAGTGACAAATTCTGTATACATTTTTCAAAAAGTGAATTTTTTTTTTACCTAACACATATTTTTAATTAATTCATTAATAAGACAATAATTATTTTATGTCCTATTTTTTAAAACCAAATAACATAAACATATGAGTATTTTAATTATTTATTTTTTGTGGTTTTTGTCCCTCTACCACGGCCACCTTTTTCTATAAATAGGAGTGTTTCTCTGTCTGGTGTCTGCAAATCTCACCTTTTGTTTATATACTCATTTCATTTCACCAATTTGGGCATATTTAAAGAACAAATCATCATCTTTATCCAGTTCCAGTAACCTTTGCTGTCTTCTTCTTCTTCTTCAGGTATCCCACTTACTTTTATAAATTTCATATTTATGGCAAACTTTCTTTCTCTCTGAAAAGATAATTTCCAATTTTGAATTTTCATATTAGTTGCAAAGTTTTTTGTTTTCCATAAACATTCAGCAAATATGAGTTATGTGAATAATTTCCATGTTTAAACACTTTGTATATGGTTTCTGCTTCAAGTTTACAAGTTTAAGTGTTATGGATTAATCTTAGGGGGTGGGGGTGCTCCACTTTCCATCACTCACCACACTCAATCATGTTCCGCCATATCATCAAACTTTGTTCCATCACTAGTGATAGATTTTAGTGTGGTGGTGTCTATCACTAGTGTTAACATCTGTTATCCGGTTTAAACTTGAAACACCCCCAACGGTAATCTATCTCGACAACACGTGGTCACCAGCACGCCTGGTCACAAGGACTGATGGCGGTGTTATACGCGTGGTCACCCACACACAACGCTCCATCACGGGGCACCCCCACTCCGCTTATGCTTATGTTATCTCCCAAAGAAACACTAACGCACACGTTAGACCATAGAGATATACAGTCACAAGGTCATGTGTCCTTATCATTGTTCTTAACAATGTCATGTAGTTTTTACACATCATTAATTAATTTCTAGTCCTTATCATTGCTCTTAACAATGTCATGTAGTTTTTACACATCATTAATTAATTTCTAACGATGCATTTGTCCATAATAATATTTTATAACTAAAGAATTTATTTTAATAGAATGTATCCCGAAATCTTTAATATACCTGAAAATTAGGAGAAATTACCAGTTAAACTTGATATATATTTAGAGTAATATGTTACAAAGTCTTTTATATAACTGATAATTAGGAGAATTTTTATATATTACAGCGAATTTTTTTATATATTTAAGTAAATATAATAAGTTATATATAAGGACATTATATATGTAAGAAGTAAGAACATCATCCCCATAATAAAATTTAGATGAGAAATTCACACCGTAAAGTAGTCATCTTTCAATGTTGGGGAAATTAAATGACATAGAAATGTAATTAAGTTTAGCTACTATTCCAATTAAATTAACCATACTTATATTATTTCTTTAAAATAACCTAACTTTAATTTCGTGTTCTCTAATAGTATGTAATTCACATGTCACCAGGTTACTATTTTTTTTTTTTTCTTTTCTTTTTTGTAATATTCAAAATTGTCATATAACAATAAAATATAAGAAATAAAAGTATGATTAGTTTTAATTTCAAATCCTCTCCTCCTCAATTGTCGTACACCTTTCTTTCTCATCACTATCGGAAGAGTCATTCCATTCAAATAAATCGGCATCTCCTTCTACGATCAGGGGAAGAACTTGGTAACGCGAAATCCAATCATCAGCCTTTAAAAATACCTTGTGACCTATCCTTATTGTCCTCTGTTCCGCTCAAACTTCGCTGCCGCACACGAGTTCGGTGCCGCCGCTATTTTCTGATCAATACAGACCGTCATCACCGCGCCCCACCTTTGCCGTTGTTACCATTCCGTCCATTCGCCGCACTCAGTTCCGTGACTGCTGCGCTTAGCTTCGTCATCGCCAATATCGGTTTCGATCCACGAACAGGCATGAACGAATCCTGTTGATTGATTAACCTTTTATATATTTTAGAATAAAAGTGATTTTACTTAAACTGAAAATTACATTTCATCATTTATATTTTCCATATCATATAAAAAAATTAAAAAAAATAATCAAACCTGACACGTCATTGGTAACCTGTTAACTTGATAATTACATAGTATATGAAACTTTAGTGACTATAGAGAGACATAAAACTTAATTGGGACGATCGTCAAACAAGATTACATTTTTATGAAGTTACCCCTTCAATGTTTAACCAAAGTCACTTAATTTTTGTTTTTGTTTTTTTAAAAATAAGTCAACTTTCATTTGGCATTCCAATAATGTGATTATTTTTACCTTTTTACATTAAATGATGTAAATGTAACGTATAAGGGGACCCGGGGTGGAGGGGAAAATCCCCGTGATGAAATTATACAACGCATGGAAAATTACAAAACACCACCGCCACATCACTTTATCACGCGTAAAATTTTATAACGCGTGGAATTTTTAACGCGTGATGTTTTGATTGTTGTGAGAGAAATTGTTGGATGGAGGGAAATTGTTGGGTGTGGTGGTGTGTGATGGACAGTGTCATTAAAAAAATTGTTAGTGATAAAATAATGTTTGATGACATGGCGAAACTTGATTGTAAGTTGTGAGTGGTGGAATTTGTACAAGTGATGACCACCCCTACCCTCAAATAAGTTATTCTTTCTTTTTCAAATTAACTTGAAGTTTAAAGTAGTAGTTTATAAAGAATATCGCTAAACAATAATTAAGTTTCGTAAGTATTTAAATTATGTCAAACTGAAAAACAAAAAAATACAAATTAGTAATCAAAATACATTAAATTTTCTTTTAGTTCACTTATTTTTTAATTTTTTAAGAGTAACTGCCATTTTGGTCCCTGTGGTTTGGCCAGTTTTGCCACTTTAGTCCAAATCTCAAACTTATTACATCCAGGGCCCTGTGGTTTGCATTTTATTGCCATTTTAGTCCAAAATCCAAAAACCCTCTATTTTGACTGTTGAAAACTGATTATTTTGTCCTTTAGTGCAGGGGCATTTTGGTCATTTTTTAAATTCCTTTTTTTTTTTTGCAATTAAAACCAGATCAAGAACATCATCATCAAACCCAGAAATCATCTTAGAACATCATCATCAAACCCAGAAAATTCATCTTGAGCAATCTTCAAACATCATCATCAAACCCATAAAATTCATCTTCAAACATCATCATCAAACCCAGAAAATTCATCTTCAAACATCATCATCAAAACCTAGAAAATCAAGATCATCAAAACCGGCAGATCTGAACCACCATCTCTCATGGCGCACCACTATCATCTCCGTCCGATCTGAGCCATTACCGTCACCTAAACCAATGTAATGATAGTAAACTCAAGACATGAATTAAACATATTCCGATGAATATACTCAACATGAAAACCCTAAAAATTAAACAGCCGCTACCTCTAATCTCTCTCACTCTCTGGAAGCACATAAACACACACAGTTGAAACCCGGTTTGCAATCTGAAATTGAGAGATGTGAAGATGTTTCTAATCAATCGCGTGAGGACACGTGGACTCGCCGGATCGAAATCAGCAGCGACGAAGTGGTATAAGATGTTTTCCGGACAGGATGTGTGGCGGAGGACGGAGTGTACGACGGCAAAGAAGGCGGTGGTTGTTTGCAGTTGTTTGTGATTGTTGTGATTTGACGGTGGTTGAAGGTGAGTGCATTGATGAACAATGATGGTGATTTACGGTGGTTGCACGGGTTGAAGAGTGGTGACTGTTGGGTGTTGAACGGTGTTTATGAAGACGGACACAGATGATGAAGACGGATCCGAAGTGATGGGAGATGGTTGATGAATTTGTGAAGAAGATGATGTTTCATTTGTGAAGAAGATAAAGGGATAAAGGGATTATTTATTTTAATTTAATTAATAATTTGTTATAATAATTCATAAATGACCATTTTGCCCCTGAAGATAAGGACAAAACAGGGGGTTGAAATTGGGGATTCTGGTCAAATTTCACTTTTGGACTAAAATGGCAACAAAATGCAAACCACAGGGCCCTGGATGTAATAAGTTTGAGATTTGGACTAAAGTGGCAAAATTGGCCAAACCACAGGGACCAAAATGGCAGTTTACTCATTTTTTAAAACATTTATAAAAAAAATCTCATTATTAAACTCCTACCTAGTGAAAGGTGAGTAACTTTAGATAACTTTTTTTTATCCTTGCTTTAATTAGACGCTTTCGAAACCAATAAGTAATATTTTCATAAAATTTATTAGATGAGCTTTAGTTTTAGTTTTTAAATTTGAACAAATTATAGGCAATAATATACTTTCTGATATTTAATAGTGATATCTAGGTCCACATGAATGTTCGTCACACATCCTTCTACACGGATAGTGTGTTTTTATCTTAGGATATTGTTGTGCACCCATTCTATATGCTATTAACATGTGGACACCTAAACCTATTGCAATGTTGATGAACCTTAACATCAATTCTAGCTAGAAACACAAAAGCATTGGTGAAATGTTTGTTAACTGACCAAAATAATTGATATAATATTGTAGTTTTTTTGTTGAGTGGTTGAGTTGCTATGTTGAAATAATCTGAACAATTGAATCATGACTGAAAAAACAAATCAACAAAGAAATCGATGTTTTGGTAGGAATTTTAATAACCAGATTTTATCATTAAGTTATGGTTGCATGTGCCTAAATAACTAAACTGAACACTAACTAGACCCTTAATTTTTATATCTTTATTTTAAAAATATTATATAATATATATGTTACAATTATTAGGCCATGTTGTGTACTCTAACATATAGAGTGTTAACAATGACATGTCATATTAACTAACATTGCAAATCAGTCACTCCTTGTGTTAAAGTGCATTAAATGAGTTATGTGTTAAAATATTAACCAAATATTAAGAGATTGAATTAATTATTATTTTCTTTTTTAGACAAAAACCCAATGTTAAAATGCATTAAACGAGTTATGTGTTAATATGTTAAACCATTTCTTTAGAGTGAGACAAATTGAAATGAGGAAAAAAAGTTGATTTGTCACTTAGGTGGAGTTAAGTTAAGTTAAAATATACCCAAAGATCTTATAGTCAGGGGCGTACCCACCCCAAGCCATGGGTGGGTAGGCGCACCCCATGAAAAAATATTTTTAGTGTTAATTTTCGTCGGAAATCTCGGCCGCACCCCTTGGAAATTTTCACTCACACCCCTTGAAAATTTTCAACCGCCCCACTTAGAAAAGAATATTATGAATTTATACAAAAAAATTAAACAATGATTATTTAATATATAACTATATTAACACAATTTATATAATTATTATTTATCATTCACTTAATTAGTTAACTCAATATCTAAAATATGTTTTTTATTAACCCAAGTCCAAAAATAACCCAAAGAAATTTGAACTAAATAAAAGAACCCAAACCCATCTAACCATTCTAATTCCAAATACGCCCCAAAAAAACTCCCAGCGACTTGATACCACTACTCACGACCGGACGACTTTTTTTGCTGGAAAAATCAAAATTTCAGTTGGATCGACCCATATTAAGCCATAATTCTGATATAGAACTAGTATGGTTTCTTTAATTATTTATTTTTTTGTTTTATGTGCTGATTAAAAGAAAATATAGATGTGTAAGATTTTGATCTTTTTATGTTTTTTGATTTTTTTTTTTTTTTTGTTCTAGACTTGTAGTTAAATGTTTTTGTTGTTTTATTTATAGATTTGTGTGTTTAAATGAGTAGTTATAAATAATCAACATTTAATACTAGGGCATAAATGTTTGAAAATAAAATTGAATATTATGGGCAATGGTTGAATATTATTGTTTATTTTATTTAAGTGTTTAGCGTTGTTTTATGAACTAATTGAGCGAATTATATGTGATAGGAACAATGAGTAGGAATGTAATGAACTTATGGCGTGTTTAGTATCTTTAGATGATGTTTGTGATATATTTCAAAAAATGAAAACCTGTAGGGCACAATTTTAAATACGTTTGTAATGACGTTTGATGTGTTTTTGATGATTCTATAAATTTTAGTTTGATATTCTTTTGTCTTATATGACCCGACCTGATCCGCCCCGCTATAATCGGTTTTTATATAGTTAGGGGTCTAATATCTTTGAAAATATTCCGCACCCCATGAAAAAAATCATTAGCCTGACATGACACTGGTTATAGATTTCTATAAAGTAATATGTTCGTTACATTCCTCATTTCTAAATTGACAAGTTTGTTGTTTTTGTTTGACCCAAATTTGATTGAATTTATTAGCATAATGAGTTTGAATCAACTCACACCTTTTCTTTTCCTAATAACTCAAACACACTAATTATAGGTTTGCTTTCACCCATAACTAAAATTTCTAATAACCACATCATTTATAACCCAAAAAAAGTTATTATATGTTCGCTTTCGCCGAGAACTAAAATAATATGCTCTAATGCTCAACCATAGTTGGTGCGCATATGTTGTATATCAACCATCATTTATGTGAAATCAGATAAATAAAGATTAGGTAACTTTTTTCTTTTCTTTTTTTTTTGAACGGCAAATATTAGGTAACTGAGTTGAATATACAAATTATGCACATGTAAAACCTAAAAGGATTAATAAAGTTATTGCAATCCATTTTAAGCATTATCAGGTGTTAAATAGTTTATCAACATACTCAACAAGATGATCTACAGTTATTTTCCTTATCCCTAGAAAGTTGTTCATTCTAATTTACCTGGTGTATTGTTTTAGCATCAGAGATTTCCTGGAAGCAGTCTCTTTGTCTAAAAGATAGAGGGTGAAATGCAAGCAAATCATACCTCTATCTTTGTCCTTACTAATAACTTAACTGTTAATATTAATTATTAATGGGATTTTATGTGTATGATTGTTGTTTTTTTATTTATTCAGTGTCAACAAAGATAATAATAATTTACCA
Organism: Helianthus tuberosus; assembly: GCA_030545235.1. Taxonomy (NCBI): domain Eukaryota; kingdom Viridiplantae; phylum Streptophyta; class Magnoliopsida; order Asterales; family Asteraceae; genus Helianthus; species Helianthus tuberosus. Next base: position 5,821 of record JARYGA010011740.1, on the reverse strand, counting down.
GTGTTTAAATTAGACAGAGTTGCAGGAAACTTTCTAATACAGATATAGATATAGGAAGTGGATCATTACATAACACTAATTAAGTAAGAATGTTGGATATAAATCACTTATTGAAACTTTGATTCCATGCTATTGGTCAGTAAGTTGTATTTATGTTGATCACTCAAATATTCACTTAGGCCGGAGGGTGTGGGGACGCCACCCCCGCCAGGTCAGCTGCTATAGCGCCCCGGGGCGCTATCCACCCACACCTCCGGAATTAAGGAGGGGGCGCCATACATGGCTCGCCAACATGGTAACGAGGGAGGAGGGGGTTATCAGCTGGGGGCCACTTGTTTGCACCAATCAAGTTTTTTTTTTTTTTTTCTTCTCTATAGCGCCTCTAGGGGTTATACCACACCCTCCATGTTAAGGGGGGGGGGGGGTTATAAAGCCACTTGGGTGACGTGGCGCCTACGTGGCGCTGAGGTGTCCTTTATAACCCCCAACACACACCCTCCAGCCTTAAGGTGTAAGGGAATATTACCAAAATAGTCAAATGGAAATTTAGTAGTTCCCAAAAGCGCTGCTAAGCATTACCTGATGCTCTTCATCAAAAGCGCAGGCTTAGGCGATATTTTCCTAGCCGTCTCAGTCAAAAGTGTAGGGTAAATCATAATCGTCTCGTCCGACAGAGAAGATGTGGTGGCTTCCGGTTAGAGGAAATGATGCTAATTAGGGGCTGTTTGTTTGCATCTTAACAGCCTCTTAATACCCCCATGTCTGACCGAGTCAGATTTCAGAGTGTTTGTTTCATCCCTCTTAAAACTTACCCAGCCTCTTATTATCCTCTGACCGAGTCATACATTACCATGAGTCTGACTGAGATCTGAATGGAATTTTGACAAGCTTGCCCTCATCCACACTGCCCCTTCATCTCCACACCTACCGAATCAACATAACCGCCACCACTGTCGGCCGCATACCCTACCCTATCTCAAACCGAACCTGATGTTGATTCCAACTCAAACTGAAACAAATCGCGTAGCACTAAACCAAACCACCTACTTCCTTGTAAACTCAGAAAATAAATAAAGAAAAGTAAACTCACCACTATCTTCATCGCATTGCTGCCGTCGGCAGGCTCCGGCCGTCGGAGTGACGGGGCTCCCGTCGCTCCTCGTTCACTATTTTCTCTCGCCGAACCCAACCACCACGTATAACTTCCTGCTGTCACACCTCAACTCAAAACAACTCGAATCCACCGCTGAATCCACCGCCGCAAGGCGGCTCTCCGCCGTCACTCTCTCTCTCTCTCTCTCTGGTCTCTCTCTTCCGATCTCGTCTGCAGCCATCGCTGTTTGTCGGCGAGGATGGGGGTGGCTGTGGTTGTCGGATTTGTGGCTGGAGTTTTTAAGAAGAAGAGGGGTGTTATTGTGATGTGGTCCTGTGTTTTACAAATGAAGGAGATAGGGTATGTGGGTTTTGCTTGTCTGGATACAGATGAGGTTCTTGTTGTTGTTGAAGATCGGTGGTGGGTGTTGTGGTGGTGACGGTGGTGTTGATGGTGGAGGGATGGAGATGGTTTAGGTAGAGAGAGACAGAAAGTTTGGAGGTGATTAATGATTGAATGACTGGAAATGATCTATCTAGACAACATGTGTATATATATATATAATAATAAAATGGTTTTTTTAATTAAAAGGGGTAAAAATGTCATTTTACACGGTCATTCAGATGTGCAACCAAACAACACTTTACTGGTTCAACACTTAATGATTCAGAGCCTCTTATCCATTCAGACCTCTTACTTTGGTGAATGCTAAATTTCTATGTCTATTTTGAATTTTTTTTTTTTTTTTTTTTTTTTTTTTTGTCAACTTTGAAGTTTTGATAATTTTCCACTAAAATGAACTTTAGACTAAAGTGTAGTGTCCGTTTTTGAGTAAAACAAGCATAAATTTAGACTAATCACATCAACAACTTTGCAGATAACTTTTGCAAAGTAAGAAAAAATGGCGAGAATGCTGGTGGACCTTCCAATCCCTCCGAAGTGGAAACGACTATGGGATACATGGGATCTCCGAACCTTCATCATCGTCAGTCTTTCATTACAAACGTTTCTGATTTTTGTTGCTCCTTTTAGAAAACGAACAAAAAGCTATTGGATAGTAATGCCATTGTGGTCTGCGTACTTGTTGGCTGATGCCACGGCTAACTTTGCTGTTGGGCTTATCTCGAATAGCATGGGGAATCCTGGTGAGAATGCGGGCAAAAAAAGTAGAGACCCCGTGGAAAATACAGACCTTCTTGCCTTTTGGGCACCATTTCTTTTGGTGCACCTTGGTGGTCCAGACACCATTACAGCTTTTGCGTTGGAAGATAACGAGTTGTGGCTCCGCCATTTACTTGGTCTTCTCTTCCAGTGTGTAGCTGCAATTTATGTGTTTGTTCAGTCACTTCCAGATAACCGACTATGGATTCCTACAACGTTGATGTTTGCGACTGGAATCATCAAATATGCTGAAAGAACACGCTCGCTTTATCTTGCGAGTGCTGATAGATTCAAAGAATCAATGCTTACGGGCCCTGAAGCAGGCCCGAATTACGCAAAACTCATGGATGAATACGTTTCCAAGAAGAAAGCAAACCTTCCGACTTCAATCGAAATGGTTGATGAGCCGGATCAAGCTGCCAAATCAGCTAACAAGGCTAAAAAGGGGAACTTAACAGAATTGGAGGTGGTCCAGTATGGTTATATGTTCTATAAAAAATTTAGAGGTCTTATTGTGGATACAATTTTCAGTAGAAAGGAACGGAGTTTGGGTCGCGATTTCTTCTTGAATAGGAACGCGAAAGACGCGTTTAAAGTGATTGAGGTCGAGTTAAACTTCATCTATGAGGTTCTATTCACCAAGCTTCCTGTGGTGTATGGTAAGTACGGGGCCATTAGTCGGTTTTTCTCTCTTGCAAATGTTTGTTCGGCAATTGTTTTATTTGTAATGAAAAGAAAAACAAACCTCAATGAAGTTGATGTTACGATTACTTACGCTTTGCTCTTTGGCGCGTTGGGTTTGGATTTAACTGCTCTATTTATGCTCTTGATTTCGGATTGGACCATCATTACACTTCGGGAATCACCTGATGACGAGCCTGTCAACTCTATCAAGAACAAAATGATCACGAAATTTCTTAAACTCAGGACCGAGGGCACACTTAAGGTAATTAGATACAATATGTTAGCTAGTATTTATTAGATAAGGGGTTATTGTAGTTATGTCTAACTAATATATTCTATCCAATATACAGGCAACCAAAAGCAATGTTAATTCGAAAAAAGATGATAAAATGAAAGGGGTTGATTCGCCAAAGACCTCGAAAGAAGATGATAAACCACAGCCCTCAAAAGAAGATGATAAACCGAAAGGGGCTGATCCGCCACCCAAACTTCCTAGGTGGTATATGTTAAAACGAAGGTGGTCTGAAACCATTAATACATTCAACCTTATCAACTACTGCTTGCACCAACGTCCCGAACCATGGGAAAAAGTTTTCGATAAGTTGGGGATTACAGGGTTTCTTGATGGCATCTTTTATGTAAAACCAGAATTATTCTCCACGGGACTTAGAGACTTCATCTTCTTGGAGCTAAAACTAAAATCAGAACTAGCAGATGACTTGGAGACCGCGAAGGAGATCAGTTCCGCACGTGGAGATTGGGTGCTTCGAGTCGAAGAAGGTTGGGGTGACTTACTCAAATATGTTGCAGGTGTCGACTACGATCAAAGTCTGATTCTATGGCACATCGCTACAGAATTATTATACAACCAGGAACTTGGTATCGATAGTCATAACATAACCAACAAAATGGACATAAAGGGTAAGAAAATCTCAAAACTCTTGTCTGATTACATGTTGTACCTTCTTATCATGCAATCTGGCATGATGTCGGCAGTAGCAGGTATTGCACAAATACGGTTTCGAGATACTTGTGAAGAGGCTAAAAGGTTTTTCCTTGACATGAAAAATGTCGAACCAAGTGATCAATCGGGAAATGGAACAGGACAAATACCTAATGAAGCTGGGGGTAAGCACAAACACGCTTGTAAAGAGATTTACAATGTAGCAACCGAAGTGCCACCCGTAGCGATAAAGGGCGACCGGAGCAAGTCGTTGTTATTCGATGGTTGCATTTGTGACAACCGTCACTTTTCCGTACATTCCGTACACTAGATGAACAGTAATTTGTACTTTAATGACTGTACATGATCTAGTTACCAGACAAATAAATTTCTGAATTCCCATGCAAGTGAATTCATACACATTTTGTGTTACAAAATATGGCTTTATGCATAAACGAGAGCGTTGCGTCAGAAATATTAGTAAACTCACCGGTAAGACACATCGTGTCAACAGAACTGCAGAAAGCAGTCAGGCAATAGAATTAAGGCCTAGGTGTAGGTCCGACGACAAAAGTGCATTAAAACCCAAGAGTACATATAAGGGTTTAATTTATAGACATTGCGAAAGCAAAAATAAGCACTAAAAAGCACCCGAAACGCACTTTAAGTGCATAATTTTGTATAATTCAGCTATAATCAGCATTATAGCACTAAAATATTATGCAGAAATTATGTTTTATTATCCAGAATACTTCCCCAAGTGTTGGGAATTAAAAGGGATACAAAAAGGTACTTAAAGGGTACTAAAAGTGTAATTTAGCACTTTAACGAATCGGTATCTAACCGAACAGCCGGACTTTACCCGGAACACCAAAATATTGCTAGAAGCAATATTTTTATTTTTCTAAGCTAATTAGGGTACCCGAATACCCTAACACTCTATATATTACATAACACACCTAAAAGCACCAACTTAACTCTTGATCCCCTAACTAGATCACTAACTAGCTAGTTGAAACCCAACTAGAACCCCTTTCCCCCAACCATACGGTTATGAGGGGATATCCCCACTTTGATTTGTTTCATTTGTTTAATGGGAATGTTTGGTACTTGGGAAACATAGTACCTAGTGGACACTAAATTAGGTTATAAATAAACAAATAACCACCATCACTTCCATTAACCTACACTCACACAAGATTCCTTTCTTGCATTCAAAAAGCTTCGGCCGAACGTACTCAATACACCCCACACTTTCTTTTGTTTATTAAATTGGCACATGTTAGATTTTTAGAAGCATATTATATGTTGGATAAAACAAGAAGTTTGATTATTAAATATACACTAAAGTCTTCCACCTTCTTTCATCAAACAACACCCTAAGCTTCAACTTTTCCTTCCTTCTTCCTTGAGTTCAGCCGAACACCTCCACCAACAAAGCTCCACCCTCAAGTTTGATACTAGCCATTTTTCATGCACACATAGAAGTAAGAGGTCGCATATTAGGAGTCTTGGTGCACTCGGAGCGCGAAGGACCACCTCCGTTAGCTTTTATCCACCCATTTTCCACCAAGAATCTTCCCTAGCTTAGAGCTAGAGGTATAACACTTAAAACTCTTATTTAATCATATCTAAGGTGGTTAAAAGGAATTTTGTCGGTGAAATATCGTTAACATACATTTTGAAGTATTAAAGTCTAGTAAAAACTCTAAAAATGGTGGTTAATAGCACATAAGTTGTGTAAAAGTTGTAGTATTTGAAATATATGGTTATCTAGACCCGATCTATGATGTGGTAGCTCGGATCATCGTTTAACCCGGTTTGGTAAGATCATGGATCTTAACATAAAGCTATTTTAGAAGTAACAAGGGTTAAAAGGTGAAACCCTACCACACATAAACCATGAACTTGTGTAAAAATGTTTTAACTTGTACAAAAGT
>JARYGA010011739.1:0-16765 GCA_030545235.1 Helianthus tuberosus | reverse complement strand
AGGCTAGGATTCGAGTTACAGGAACAAGGGCCAAACCAACCACCCAAGAATGGAATCGTCGAGTGAAAACACTTGATAACCTCCTAGAAGCAGCTTTTCTTGCCGCCAGACGTTTCTCCATCAATTAGGAATCTGATGTCGTCACTAAACACATTCCTTAAATAGTAGCCATTTGTTGAGTGATTTTTTTTGGTGTCTAATTTGCATATATATCATCATTGCCCTTGATTTTCATGACTGTATATCTCTTAAATATCAAGATATACACGTGTGATTTAATTTACGAAGATATTTCAATGCCGAGAACCTTGATCAGAGAGTAAAAAAGGCGTAAGGTTCACAATGGTGTAAGATTAAAATGGGATATACCGGGCTAGGATTCGAGTTACAGGAACAAGGGCCAAACCAACCACTCAAAAATGAAATCGTCGAGCGAAAACACTTGACAACCTCCCAGAAGAAGCATTTCTTGCCACCAGACCTTTCTCCATCAATTAGGAATCTGATGCCGTCACTAAACATATTCCTTAAATTGTAGCCATTTGTTGAGTGTTTTTTTTTGGTGTCTAATCCGCATATATATCACCATTGTCCTTGATTTTCTTGACTGTATATCTCTTAAATATCAACATATACACGTGTGATTTAGTTTACGAAGATTTTTCAATACCGAGAACCTCGATCAGAGAGTAAAAAAGGCAAAAGGTTCACAATGGTGTAAAATTAAATTGGGATATACCGGGCTAGGATTCGAGTTACAGGAACAAGGGCCAAACCAACCACCCAAGAATGGAATCGTCGAGCGAAAACACTTGACAACCTCCTTGAAGCAGCTTTTCTTGCCACCAGACCTTTCTCCATCAATTAGGAATCTGATGCCGTCACTAAACACATTCCTTAAATTGTAGCCATTTGTTGAGTGATTTTTTTTGGTGTCTAATCCGCATATATATCACCATTGCCCTTGATTTTCTTGACTGTATATCTCTTAAATATCAAGATATACACGTGTGTTTTAATTTACGAAGATATTTCAATGCCGAGAACCTCGATCAGAGAGTAAAAAATGTGTAAGGTTCACAATGGTGCAAGATTAAAATGGGATATACCGGGCTAGGATTCGAGTTACAGGAACAAGGGCCAAACCAACCGCCTAAAAATGAAATCGTCGAGCGAAAACACTTGACAACCTCCTAGAAGCAGCATTTCTTGCCACCAGACCTTTCTCCATCAATTAGGAATCTGATGACGTCACTAAACACATTCCTTAAATTTTAGCCATTTGTTGAGTGTTTTTTTTTGGTGTCTTATCCGCATATATATCACCATTGCCCTTGATTTTCTTGACTGTATATCTCTTAAATATCAACATATACACGTGTGATTTAATTTACGAAGATATTTCAATGCCGAGAACCTCGATCAGAGAGTAAAAAAGGCGTAAGGTTCACAATGGTGTAAGATTAAAATGGGATATACCGGGCTAGGATTCGAGTTACAGGAACAAGGGCCAAACCAACCACTCAAAAATGAAATCGTCGAGCGAAAACACTTGACAACCTCCTAGAAGAAGCATTTCTTGCCACCAGACCTTTCTCCATCAATTAGGAATCTGATGCCGTCACTAAACATATTCCTTAAATTGTAGCCATTTGTTGAGTGTTTTTTTTTTGTGTCTAATCCGCATATATATCACCATTGCCCTTGATTTTCTTGACTGTATATCTCTTAAATATCAACATATACACGTGTGATTTAGTTTACGAAGATTTTTCAATACCGAGAACCTCGATCAGAGAGTAAAAAAGGCAAAAGGTTCACAATGGTGTAAAATTAAATTGGGATATACCGGGCTAGGATTCGAGTTACAGGAACAAGGGCCAAACCAACCACCCAAGAATGGAATCGTCGAGCGAAAACACTTGACAACCTCATAGAAACAGCTTTTCTTGCCACCAGACCTTTCTCCATCAATTAGGAATCTGATGCCGTCACTAAACACATTCCTTAAATTGTAGCCATTTGTTGAGTGATTTTTTTTTGGTGTCTAATCCGCATATATATCGCCATTGCCCTTGATTTTCTTGACTGTATATCTCTTAAATATCAAGATATACACGTGTGACTTAATTTACGAAGATATTTCAATGCCGAGAACCTCAATCAGAGAGTAAAAAAGGCGTAAGGTTCACAATGGTGTAAGATTAAAATGGGATATACCGGGCTAGGATTCGAGTTACAGGAACAAGGGCCAAACCAACCACCTAAAAATGGAATCGTCGAGCGAAAACACTTGACAACCTCCTAGAAGCAGCATTTCTTGCCACCAGACCTTTCTCTATCAATTAGGAATCTGATGACGTCACTAAACACATTCCTTAAATTGTAGCCATTGGTTGAGTGTTTTTTTTGGTGTCTAATCCGCATATATATCACCATTGCCCTTGATTTTCTTGACTGTATATCTCTTAAATATCAACATATACACGTGTGATTTAGTTAACGAAGATTTTTCAATGCCGAGAACCTCGATCAGAGAGTAAAAAAGGCGTAAGGTTCACAATGGTGTAAGATTAAAATGGGATATACCGGGCTAGGATTCGAGTTACAGAAACAAGGGCCAAACCAACCACCCAAAAATGGAATCGTCGAGCGAAAACACTTGACAACCTCCTAGAAGCTGCATTTCATGCCACCAGACCTTTCTCCATCAATTAGGAATCTGATGACATCACTAAACACATTCCTTAAATTGTAGCCATTTGTTGAGTGTTTTTTTTTTGGTGTCAAATCCCCATATATATCACCATTGCCCTTGATTTTCTTGACTGTATATCTTTTAAATCTCAACATATACACGTGTGATTTAGTTTACAAAGATTTTTCAATGCCGAGAACCTCGATCAGAGAGTAAAAAAGGCGTAAGGTTCACAATGGTGTAAAATTAAAATGGGATATACCGGGCTAGGATTCGAGTTACAGGAACAAGGGCCAAACCAACCACCCAAGAATGGAATCGTCGAGCGAAAACACTTGACAACCTGCTAGAAGCAGCTTTTCTTGCCACCCGACCTTTCTCCATCAATTAGGAATCTGATGCCGTCACTAAACACATTCCTTAAATTGTAGCCATTTGTTGAGTGATTTTTTTTGGTGTCTAATCCGCATATATATCACCATTGCCCTTGATTTTCTTGACTGTATATCTCTTAAATATCAAGATATACACGTGTGTTTTAATTTACGAAGATATTTCAATGCCGAGAACCTCGATCAGAGAGTAAAAAATGTGTAAGGTTCACAATGGTGCAAGATTAAAATGGGATATACCGGGCTAGGATTCGAGTTACAGGAACAAGGGCCAAACCAACCGCCTAAAAATGAAATCGTCGAGCGAAAACACTTGACAACCTCCTAGAAGCAGCATTTCTTGCCACCAGACCTTTCTCCATCAATTAGGAATCTGATGACGTCACTAAACACATTCCTTAAATTTTAGCCATTTGTTGAGTGTTTTTTTTTGGTGTCTTATCCGCATATATATCACCATTGCCCTTGATTTTCTTGACTGTATATCTCTTAAATATCAACATATACACGTGTGATTTAATTTACGAAGATATTTCAATGCCGAGAACCTCGATCAGAGAGTAAAAAAGGCGTAAGGTTCACAATGGTGTAAGATTAAAATGGGATATACCGGGCTAGGATTCGAGTTACAGGAACAAGGGCCAAACCAACCACTCAAAAATGAAATCGTCGAGCGAAAACACTTGACAACCTCCTAGAAGAAGCATTTCTTGCCACCAGACCTTTCTCCATCAATTAGGAATCTGATGCCGTCACTAAACATATTCCTTAAATTGTAGCCATTTGTTGAGTGTTTTTTTTTGGTGTCTAATCCGCATATATATCACCATTGCCCTTGATTTTCTTGACTGTATATCTCTTAAATATCAACATATACACGTGTGATTTAGTTTACGAAGATTTTTCAATACCGAGAACCTCGATCAGAGAGTAAAAAAGGCAAAAGGTTCACAATGGTGTAAAATTAAATTGGGATATACCGGGCTAGGATTCGAGTTACAGGAACAAGGGCCAAACCAACCACCCAAGAATGGAATCGTCGAGCGAAAACACTTGACAACCTCATAGAAACAGCTTTTCTTGCCACCAGACCTTTCTCCATCAATTAGGAATCTGATGCCGTCACTAAACACATTCCTTAAATTGTAGCCATTTGTTGAGTGATTTTTTTTTGGTGTCTAATCCGCATATATATCGCCATTGCCCTTGATTTTCTTGACTGTATATCTCTTAAATATCAAGATATACACGTGTGACTTAATTTACGAAGATATTTCAATGCCGAGAACCTCAATCAGAGAGTAAAAAAGGCGTAAGGTTCACAATGGTGTAAGATTAAAATGGGATATACCGGGCTAGGATTCGAGTTACAGGAACAAGGGCCAAACCAACCACCTAAAAATGGAATCGTCGAGCGAAAACACTTGACAACCTCCTAGAAGCAGCATTTCTTGCCACCAGACCTTTCTCTATCAATTAGGAATCTGATGACGTCACTAAACACATTCCTTAAATTGTAGCCATTGGTTGAGTGTTTTTTTTGGTGTCTAATCCGCATATATATCACCATTGCCCTTGATTTTCTTGACTGTATATCTCTTAAATATCAACATATACACGTGTGATTTAGTTAACGAAGATTTTTCAATGCCGAGAACCTCGATCAGAGAGTAAAAAAGGCGTAAGGTTCACAATGGTGTAAGATTAAAATGGGATATACCGGGCTAGGACTCGAGTTACAGAAACAAGGGCCAAACCAACCACCCAAAAATGGAATCGTCGAGCGAAAACACTTGACAACCTCCTAGAAGCTGCATTTCATGCCACCAGACCTTTCTCCATCAATTAGGAATCTGATGACATCACTAAACACATTCCTTAAATTGTAGCCATTTGTTGAGTGTTTTTTTTTTTTGGTGTCAAATCCCCATATATATCACCATTGCCCTTGATTTTCTTGACTGTATATCTTTTAAATCTCAACATATACACGTGTGATTTAGTTTACAAAGATTTTTCAATGCCGAGAACCTCGATCAGAGAGTAAAAAAGGCGTAAGGTTCACAATGGTGTAAAATTAAAATGGGATATACCGGGCTAGGATTCGAGTTACAGGAACAAGGGCCAAACCAACCACCCAAGAATGGAATCGTCGAGCGAAAACACTTGACAACCTGCTAGAAGCAGCTTTTCTTGCCACCCGACCTTTCTCCATCAATTAGGAATCTGATGCCGTCACTAAACACATTCCTTAAATTGTAGCCATTTGTTGAGTGATTTTTTTTGGTGTCTAATCCGCATATATATCACCATTGCCCTTGATTTTCTTGACTGTATATCTCTTAAATATCAAGATATACACGTGTGTTTTAATTTACGAAGATATTTCAATGCCGAGAACCTCGATCAGAGAGTAAAAAATGTGTAAGGTTCACAATGGTGCAAGATTAAAATGGGATATACCGGGCTAGGATTCGAGTTACAGGAACAAGGGCCAAACCAACCGCCTAAAAATGAAATCGTCGAGCGAAAACACTTGACAACCTCCTAGAAGCAGCATTTCTTGCCACCAGACCTTTCTCCATCAATTAGGAATCTGATGACGTCACTAAACACATTCCTTAAATTTTAGCCATTTGTTGAGTGTTTTTTTTTGGTGTCTTATCCGCATATATATCACCATTGCCCTTGATTTTCTTGACTGTATATCTCTTAAATATCAACATATACACGTGTGATTTAGTTTACGAAGATTTTTCAATGCCGAGAACCTCGATCAGAGAGTAAAAAAGGCAAAAGGTTCACAATGGTGTAAAATTAAAATAGGATATACCGGGCTAGGATTCGAGTTACAGGAACAAGGGCCAAACCAACCACCCAAGAATGGAATCGACGAGCGAAAACACTTGACAACCACCTAGAAGCAGCTTTTCTTACCATCTGACCTTTCTCCATCAATTAGGAATCTGATGTCGTCACTAAACACATTCCTTAAATTGTAGCCATTTGTTGAGTGTTTTTTGTTTGGTGTCTAATCCGCATATATATCACCAATGCCCTTGATTTTCTTGACTGTATATCTCTTAAATGTCATCATATACACGTGTGATTTAGTTTACGAAGATTTTTCTATGCCGAGAACCTCGATCAGAGAGTAAAAAAGGCGTAAGGTTCACAATGGTGTAATATTAAAATGAGATATACCGGGCTAGGATTCGAGTTCAGGAACAAGGGCCAAACCAACCACACAAGAATGGAATCGTCGAGCGAAAACACTTGACAACCTCCTAGAAGCAGCTTTTCTTACCACCAGACCTTTCTCCATCAATTAGGAATCTGATGCCGTCACTAAACACATTCCTTAAATTGTAGCCATTTGTTGAGTGTTTTTTTTTGTGTCTATTCCGCATATATGTCACCATTGCCCTTGATTTTCTTGACTGTATATCTCTTAAATATCAACATATACACGTGTGATTTAGTTTACGAAGATTTTTCAATGCCGAGTACCTCGATCAGAGAGTAAAAAAGGCGTAAGGTTCAGAATGGTGTAAGATTAAAATGGGATATACCGGGCTAGGATTCGAGTTACAGGAACAAGGGCCAAACCAACCACCCAAGAATGGAATCGTCGAGCGAAAACACTTGACAACCTCTTAGAAGCAACTTTTCTTACCACCAGACCTTTCTCCATCAATTAGGAATCTGATGCCGTCACTAAACACATTCCTTAAATTGTAGCTATTTGTTGAGTGTTTTTTTTTGTGTCTAATCCGCATAAATATCACCATTGCCCTTAATTTTCTTGACTGTATATCTCTTAAATATCAACATATACATGTGTGATTTAGTTTACGAAGATTTTTCAATGCCGAGAACCTCGATCAGAGAGTAAAAAAGGTGTAAGGTTCACAATGGTGTAAAATTAAAATGGGATATACCAGGCTAGGATTCGAGTTACAGGAACAAGGGCCAAACCAACTACCCAAGAATGGAATCGTCGAGCGAAAACACTTGACAACCTCCTAGAAGCATCTTTTCTTTCCACCAGACCTTTCTCCATCAATTAGGAATCTGATGCCGTCATTAAACACATTCCTTAAATTGTAGCCATTTGTTGAGTGATTTTTTTTGGTGTCTAATCCGCATATATATCACCATTTCCCTTGATTTTCTTGACTGTATATCTCTTAAATATCAAGATATACACGTGTGATTTAATTTACGAAGATATTTCAATGCTGAGAACCTCGATCAGAGAGTAAAAAAGGCGTAAGGTTCACAATGGTGTAAGATTAAAATGGGATATACCGGGCTAGGATTCGAGTTAAAGGAACAAGGGCCAAACCAACCACCCAAGAATGGAATCGTCGAGCGAAAACAGTTGACAACCTCCTAGAAGCAGCTTTTCTTGTCACCAGACCTTTCTCCATCAATTAGGAATATGATGCCGTCACTAAACACATTCCTTAAATTGTAGCCATTTGTTGAGTGATTTTTTTTGGTGTCTAATCCGCATATATATCACCATTGCCCTTAATTTTCTTGACTGTATATCTCTTAAATATCAAGATATATATGTGTGATTTAATTTACGAAGATATTTCAATGCAGAGAACCTCGATCAGAGAGTAAAAAAGGCGTAAGGTTCACAATGGTGTAAGATTAAAATGGGATATACCGAGCTAGAATTCGAGTTACAGGAACAAGGGCCAAAACAACCGCCTAAAAATGGAATCGTCAAGCGAAAACACTTGACAACCTCCTAGAAGCAGCATTTCTTGCCACCAGACCTTTCTCCATCAATTAGGAATCTGATGACGTCACTAAACACATTCCTTAAATTGTAGCCATTTGTTGAGTGTTTTTTTTGGTGTCTAATCCGCATATATATCACCATTGCCCTTGATTTTCTTGACTGTATATCTCTTAAATATCAACATATACACGTGTGATTTAGTTTACGAAGATTTTTCAATGCCGAGAACCTCGATCAGAGAGTAAAAAAGGCGTATGGTTCAGAATGGTGTAAAATTAAAATGGGATATACCGGGCTAGGATTCGAGTTACAGGAACAAGGGCCAAACCAACCACCCAAGAATGGAATCGTCGAGCGAAAACACTTGACAACCTCTTAGAAGCAGCTTTTCTTACCACCAGACCTTTCTCCATCAATTAGGAATCTGATGCCATCACTAAACACATTCCTTAAATTGTAGCCATTTGTTGAGTGTTTTTTTTTGGTGTCTAATCCGCATAAATATCACCATTGCCCTTGATTTTCTTGACTGTATATCTCTTAAATATCAACATATACACATGTGATTTAGTTTACGAAGATTTTTCAATGCCGAGAACCTCGATCAGAGAGTAAAAAAGGCGTAAGGTTCACAATGGTGTAAAATTAAAATGGGATATACCGGGCTAGGATTCGAGTTACAGGAACAAGGGCCAAACCAACCACCCAAGAATGGAATCGTCGAGCGAAAACACTTGACAACCTCCTAGAAGCAGCTTTTCTTTCCACCAGACCTTTCTCCATCAATTAGGAATCTGATGCCGTCACTAAACACATTCCTTAAATTGTAGCCATTTGTTGAGTGATTTTTTTTTGTGTCTAATCCGCATATATATCACCATTTCCCTTGATTTTCTTGACTGTATATCTCTTAAATATCAATATATACACGAGTGATTTAATTTACGAAGATATTTCAATGCTGAGAACCTCGATCAGAGAGTAAAAATGGCGTAAGGTTCACAATGGTGTAAGATTAAAATGGGATATACCGGGCTAGGATTCGAGTTATAGGAACAAGGGCCAAACCAACAACCAAAAATGGAATCGTCGAGCGAAAACACTTGACAACCTCCTAGAAGCAGCATTTCTTGCCACCAGACCTTTCTCTATCAATTAGGAATCTGATGCCGTCACTAAACACATTCCTTAAATTGTAGCCATTTGTTGAGTGTTTTTTTTTTGTGTCTTATCCGCATATATATCACCATTGCCCTTGATTTTCATGACTGTATATCTCTTAAATATCAACATATACACGTGTGATTTAGTTTACGAAGATTTTTCTATACCGAGAACCTCGATCAGAGAGTAAAAATGGCAAAAGTTTCACAATGGTGTAAAATTAAAATTGGATATATCGGGCTAGAATTCGAGTTACAGGAACAAGGGCCAAACCAACCACCCAAGAATGGAATCGTCGAGCGAAAACACTTGACAACCTCCTAGAAGCAGCTTTTCTTGCCACCAGACCTTTCTCCATCAATTAGGAATCTGATGCCGTCACTAAACACATTCCTTAAATTGTAGCCATTTGTTGAGTGTTTTTTTTTGGTGTCTAATCCGCATATATATATCACCATTGCCCTTGATTTTCTTGACTGTATAACACTTAAATATCAACATATACACGTGTGATTTAGTTTACGAAGATTTTTCAATGCCGAGAACCTCGATCAGAGAGTAAAAAAGGCGTAAGGTTCACAATGGTGTAAGATTAAAATGGGATATACCGGGCTAGGATTCGATTTACAGGAACAAGGGCCAAACCAACCACCCAAGAATGGAACCGTCGAGCGAAAACACTTGACAACCTCCTAGAAGCAGCTTTTCTTGCCACCAGACCTTTCTCCATCAATTAGGAATCTGATGCCGTCACTAAACACATTCCTTAAATTGTAGCCATTTGTTGAGTGTTTTTTTTGGTGTCTAATCCGCATATATATATCACAATTGCCCTTGATTTTCTTGACTGTATAACACTTAAATATCAACATATACACGTGTGATTTAGTTTACGAATATTTTTCAATGCCGAGAACCTCGATCAGAGAGTAAAAAAGGCGTAAGGTTCACAATGGTGTAAGATTAAAATGGGATATACCGGGCTAGGATTCGAGTTATAGGAACAAGGGCCAAACCAACAACCAAAAATGGAATCGTCGAGCGAAAACACTTGACAACCTCCTAGAAGCAGCATTTCTTGCCACCAGACCTTTCTCTATCAATTAGGAATCTGATGCCGTCACTAAACACATTCCTTAAATTGTAGCCATTTGTTGAGTGTTTTTTTTTGTGTCTTATCCGCATATATATCACCATTGCCCTTGATTTTCATGACTGTATATCTCTTAAATATCAACATATACACGTGTGATTTAGTTTACGAAGATTTTTCTATACCGAGAACCTCGATCAGAGAGTAAAAATGGCAAAAGTTTCACAATGGTGTAAAATTAAAATTGGATATATCGGGCTAGAATTCGACTTACAGGAACAAGGGCCAAACCAACCACCCAAGAATGGAATCGTCGAGCGAAAACACTTGACAACCTCCTAGAAGCAGCTTTTCTTGCCACCAGACCTTTCTCCATCAATTAGGAATCTGATGCCGTCACTAAACACATTCCTTAAATTGTAGCCATTTGTTGAGTGTTTTTTTTTGGTGTCTAATCCGCATATATATATCACCATTGCCCTTGATTTTCTTGACTGTATAACACTTAAATATCAACATATACACGTGTGATTTAGTTTACGAAGATTTTTCAATGCCGAGAACCTCGATCAGAGAGTAAAAAAGGCGTAAGGTTCACAATGGTGTAAGATTAAAATGGGATATACCGGGCTAGGATTCGATTTACAGGAACAAGGGCCAAACCAACCACCCAAGAATGGAACCGTCGAGCGAAAACACTTGACAACCTCCTAGAAGCAGCTTTTCTTGCCACCAGACCTTTCTCCATCAATTAGGAATCTGATGCCGTCACTAAACACATTCCTTAAATTGTAGCCATTTGTTGAGTGTTTTTTTTGTGTCTAATCCGCATATATATATCACAATTGCCCTTGATTTTCTTGACTGTATAACACTTAAATATCAACATATACACGTGTGATTTAGTTTACGAATATTTTTCAATGCCGAGAACCTCGATCAGAGAATAAAAAAGGCGTAAGGTTCACAATGGTGTAAGATTAAAATGGGATATACCGGGCTAGGATTCGAGTTACAGGAACAAGGGCCAAACCAACCACCTAAAAATGGAATCGTCGAGCGAAAACACTTGACAACCTCCTAGAAGCAGCATTTCTTGCCACCAGACCTTTCTCCATCAATTAGGAATCTGATGACGTCACTAAACACATTCCTTAAATTGTAGCCATTTGTTGAATGTTTTTTTTGGTGTCTAATCCGCATATATATATCACCATTGCCCTTGATTTTCTTGACTATATAACACTTAAATATCAACATATACACGTGTGATTTAGTTTATGAAGATTTTTCAATGCCGAGAACCTCGATCAGAGAGTAAAAAAGGCGTAAGGTTCACAATGGTGTAAGATTAAAATGGGATATACCGGGCTAGGATTCGAGTTACAGGAACAAGGGCCAAACCAACCACCCAAGAATGGAATCGTCGAGCGAAAACACTTGACAACCTCATAGAAGCAGCTTTTCCTGCCACCAGACCTTTCTCCATCAATTAGGAATCTGATGCCGTCACTAAACACATTCCTTAAATTGTAGCCATTTGTTAAGTGTTTTTTTTTGGTGTCTAATCCGCATATATATCACCATTGCCCTTGATTTTCTTGACTGTATATCTCTTAAATATCAACATATACACGTGTGATTTAGTTTACGAAGATTTTTCAATGCCGAGAACCTCGATCAGAGAGTAAAAAAGGCGTAAGGTTCACAATGGTGTAAGATTAAAATGGGATATATCGGGCTAGGATTCGAGTTACAGGAACAAGGGCCAAACCAACCACCCAAGAATGGAATCGTCGAGCGAAAACACTTGATAACCTCCTAGAAGCAGCTTTTCTTGCCACCAGACCTTTCTCCATCAATTAGGAATCTGATGCCGTCACTAAACACATTCCTTAAATTGTAGCCATTTTTTGAGTGATTTTTTTTTTGTGTCTAATCCGCATATATATCACCGTTGCCCTTGATTTTCTTGACTATATATCTCTTAAATATCAACATATACACGTGTGATTTAGTTTACGAAGATTTTTCAATGCCGAGAACCTCGATCAGAGAGTAAAAAAGGCGTAAGGTTCACAATGGTGGATGATTAAAATGGGATATACCGGGCTAGGATTCGAGTTACAGGAACAAGGGCCAAACCAACCACCTAAAAATGGAATCGTCGAGCGAAAACACTTGACAACCTCCTAGAAGCAGCATTTCTTGCCACCAGACCTTTCTCCATCAATTAGGAATCTGATGACTTCACTAAACACATTCCTTAAATTGTAGCCATTTGTTGAATGTTTTTTTTGGTGTCTTATCCGCATATATATCACCATTACCCTTGATTTTCTTGACTGTATAACACTTAAATATCAACATATACACGTGTGATTTAGTTTACGAAGATTTTTCAATGCCGAGAACCTCGATCAGAGAATAAAAAAGGCGTAAGGTTCACAATGGTGTAAGATTAAAATGGGATATACCGGGCTAGGATTCGAGTTACAGGAACAAGGGCCAAACCAACCACCCAAGAATGGAATCGTCGAGCGAAAACACCTGACAACCTCCTAGAAGCAGCTTTTCCTGCCACCAGACCTTTCTCCATCAATTAGGAATCTGATGCCGTCACTAAACACATTCCTTAAATTGTAGCCGTTTGTTGAGTGTTTTTTTTGGTGTCTAATCCGCATATATATCACCATTGCCCTTGATTTTATTGACTGTATATCTCTTAAATATCAACATATACACATCTGATTTAGTTTACGAAGATTTTTCAATGGCGAGAACCTCGATCAGAGAGTAAAAAAGGCATAAGGTTCACAATGGTGTAAGATTAAAATGGGATATACCGGGTTAGGATTCAAGTTACAGGAACAAGGGCCAAACCAACCACCCAAGAATGGAATCGTCGAGCGAAAACACTTGACAACCTCCTAGAAGCAGCTTTTCCTGCCACCAGACCTTTCTCCATCAATTAGGAATCTGATGCCGTCACTAAACACATTCCTTAAATTGTAGCCGTTTGTTGAGTGTTTTTTTTGGTGTCTAATCCGTATATATATCACCATTGCCCTTGATTTTCTTGACTGTATATCTCTTAAATATCAACATATACACGTCTGATTTAGTTTACGAAGATTTTTCAATGCCGAGAACCTCGATCAGAGAGTAAAAAAGGCATAAGGTTCACAATGGTGTAAGATTAAAATGGGATATACCGGGTTAGGATTCAAGTTACAGGAACAAGGGCCAAACCAACCACCCAAGAATGGAATCGTCGAGCGAAAACACTTGACAACCTCCTAGAAGCAGCTTTTCCTGCCACCAGACCTTTCTCCATCAATTAGGAATCTGATGCCGTCACTAAACACATTCCTTAAATTGTAGCCATTTGTTGAGTGTTTTTTTTTGGTGTCTAATCCGCATATATATCACCATTGCCCTTGATTTTCTTGACTGTATATCTCTTAAATATCAACATATACACGTGTGATTTAGTTTACGAAGATTTTTCAATGCCGAGAACCTCGATCAGAGAGTAAAAAAGGCGTAAGGTTCACAATGGTGTAAGATTAAAGTGGGATATACCGGGGTAGGATTCGAGTTACAGGAACAAGGGCCAAACCAACCACCCAAGAATGGAATCGTCGAGCGAAAACACTTGATAACCTCCTA
The DNA here is from genome assembly GCA_030545235.1 of Helianthus tuberosus. NCBI lineage: Eukaryota > Viridiplantae > Streptophyta > Magnoliopsida > Asterales > Asteraceae > Helianthus > Helianthus tuberosus. Next base: position 2,987 of record JARYGA010011739.1, on the reverse strand, counting down.
GAAGCAGCTTTTCTTGCCACCAGACCTTTCTCCATCAATTAGGAATCTGATGCCGTCACTAAACATATTCCTTAAATTGTAGCCATTTGTTGAGTGATTTTTTTTGGTGTCTAATCCGCAAATATATCACCGTTGCCCTTGATTTTCTTGACTGTATATCTCTTAAATATCAACATATACACGTGTGATTTAGTTTACGAAGATTTTTCAATGCCGAGAACCTCGATCAGAGAGTAAAAAAGGCGTAAGGTTCACAATGGTGTATGATTAAAATGGGATATACCGGGCTAGGATTCGAGTTACAGGAACAAGGGCCAAACCAACCACCTAAAAATGGAATCGTCGAGCGAAAACACTTGACAACCTCCTAGAAGCAGCATTTCTTGCCACCAGATCTTTCTCCATCAATTAGGAATCTGATGACTTCACTAAACACATTCCTTAAATTGTAGCCATTTGTTGAATGTTTTTTTTGGTGTCTAATCCGCATATATATCACCATTGCCCTTGATTTTCTTGACTGTATAACACTTAAATATCAACATATACACGTGTGATTTAGTTTACGAAGATTTTTCAATGCCGAGAACCTCGATCAGAGAGTAAAAAAGGCGTAAGGTTCACAATGGTGTAAGATTAAAATGGGATATACCGGGCTAGGATTCGATTTACAGGAACAAGGGCCAAACCAACCACCCAAGAATGGAACCGTCGAGCGAAAACACTTGACAACCTCCTAGAAGCAGCTTTTCTTGCCACCAGACCTTTCTCCATCAATTAGGAATCTGATGCCGTCACTAAACACATTCCTTAAATTGTAGCCATTTGTTGAGTGTTTTTTTTGTGTCTAATCCGCATATATATATCACAATTGCCCTTGATTTTCTTGACTGTATAACACTTAAATATCAACATATACACGTGTGATTTAGTTTACGAATATTTTTCAATGCCGAGAACCTCGATCAGAGAGTAAAAAAGGCGTAAGGTTCACAATGGTGTAAGATTAAAATGGGATATACCGGGCTAGGATTCGAGTTACAGGAACAAGGGCCAAACCAACCACCTAAAAATGGAATCGTCGAGCGAAAACACTTGACAACCTCCTAGAAGCAGCATTTCTTGCCACCAGACCTTTCTCCATCAATTAGGAATCTGATGACGTCACTAAACACATTCCTTAAATTGTAGCCATTTGTTGAATGTTTTTTTTGGTGTCTAATCCGCATATATATATCACCATTGCCCTTGATTTTCTTGACTATATAACACTTAAATATCAACATATACACGTGTGATTTAGTTTATGAAGATTTTTCAATGCCGAGAACCTCGATCAGAGAGTAAAAAAGGCGTAAGGTTCACAATGGTGTAAGATTAAAATGGGATATACCGGGCTAGGATTCGAGTTACAGGAACAAGGGCCAAACCAACCACCCAAGAATGGAATCGTCGAGCGAAAACACTTGACAACCTCATAGAAGCAGCTTTTCCTGCCACCAGACCTTTCTCCATCAATTAGGAATCTGATGCCGTCACTAAACACATTCCTTAAATTGTAGCCATTTGTTAAGTGTTTTTTTTGGTGTCTAATCCGCATATATATCACCATTGCCCTTGATTTTCTTGACTGTATATCTCTTAAATATCAACATATACACGTGTGATTTAGTTTACGAAGATTTTTCAATGCCGAGAACCTCGATCAGAGAGTAAAAAAGGCGTAAGGTTCACAATGGTGTAAGATTAAAATGGGATATATCGGGCTAGGATTCGAGTTACAGGAACAAGGGCCAAACCAACCACCCAAGAATGGAATCGTCGAGCGAAAACACTTGATAACCTCCTAGAAGCAGCTTTTCTTGCCACCAGACCTTTCTCCATCAATTAGGAATCTGATGCCGTCACTAAACACATTCCTTAAATTGTAGCCATTTTTTGAGTGATTTTTTTTTTGTGTCTAATCCGCATATATATCACCGTTGCCCTTGATTTTCTTGACTATATATCTCTTAAATATCAACATATACACGTGTGATTTAGTTTACGAAGATTTTTCAATGCCGAGAACCTCGATCAGAGAGTAAAAAAGGCGTAAGGTTCACAATGGTGTATGATTAAAATGGGATATACCGGGCTAGGATTCGAGTTACAGGAACAAGGGCCAAACCAACCACCTAAAAATGGAATCGTCGAGCGAAAACACTTGACAACCTCCTAGAAGCAGCATTTCTTGCCACCAGACCTTTCTCCATCAATTAGGAATCTGATGACTTCACTAAACACATTCCTTAAATTGTAGCCATTTGTTGAATGTTTTTTTTGGTGTCTTATCCGCATATATATCACCATTACCCTTGATTTTCTTGACTGTATAACACTTAAATATCAACATATACACGTGTGATTTAGTTTACGAAGATTTTTCAATGCCGAGAACCTCGATCAGAGAATAAAAAAGGCGTAAGGTTCACAATGGTGTAAGATTAAAATGGGATATACCGGGCTAGGATTCGAGTTACAGGAACAAGGGCCAAACCAACCACCCAAGAATGGAATCGTCGAGCGAAAACACTTGACAACCTCCTAGAAGCAGCTTTTCCTGCCACCAGACCTTTCTCCATCAATTAGGAATCTGATGCCGTCACTAAACACATTCCTTAAATTGTAGCCGTTTGTTGAGTGTTTTTTTTGGTGTCTAATCCGCATATATATCACCATTGCCCTTGATTTTATTGACTGTATATCTCTTAAATATCAACATATACACATCTGATTTAGTTTACGAAGATTTTTCAATGGCGAGAACCTCGATCAGAGAGTAAAAAAGGCATAAGGTTCACAATGGTGTAAGATTAAAATGGGATATACCGGGTTAGGATTCAAGTTACAGGAACAAGGGCCAAACCAACCACCCAAGAATGGAATCGTCGAGCGAAAACACTTGACAACCTCCTAGAAGCAGCTTTTCCTGCCACCAGACCTTT
>JARYGA010011738.1:0-29149 GCA_030545235.1 Helianthus tuberosus | reverse complement strand
TGAACTCTGTCAGTATTTTTCTGATTTGTCGGATAACTATGCTAACTGTGTTTCGTGCATCATTTGAGTCAATAAAGTTCTCATGAAATAATGACAAGACATTAAGCAATATATGATGCACATGTATGTATATGGTAATAATCAGAAGCAATTCAAGTAATTAATTGTAATTTAGCACAGTCATTAAGCACTAATCATTATTTAATAATTGTACGGATGTATACAAATTTGACAGTTGTCACATTCTCCCCTGGTCAGAAAATTTCGTTCTCGAAATTTAAATCACATTAATTCCTTAGGGTTACCTTATGCGTGTATTGACATGAATAATACCAAAGTGATTAACACGAAACCGAAGCAAAACTTCTTCGAATTAGGTGAATCCAAGGACATATTATAACATTAGGAACCCAAAGGTTAAAAGGTATGTGTTCCAGAATTTGATGTCAAAAGATACGAGACGTATAGATGTATAATCTAGTGTAACCTATCTCACAGGGGTTCAATAAAAGAGGGGCTTCAACCAATAGAATTCCAAACGATCGTTCACAATATGCAAATGAGTTTTCAGAACAATAGCATCCGCTAGATGAACTCAAAATCAGCAATTCAAATATGGTAGTGACACGAAAATGATCTGGTAATTTTCGAACAAATGAATGGTTAAGATTAGTGTGCCGACATTCTTGAATTGCGATAATACACCGAAATGAAATACAATCGAAAATAGTGTATTGTTGTCTCAATACGTAGTTGCATTAAGAATGTTTAAATGGCAGTTCAAACAAAAGTAGGTGTAGTTTTGTGTGAAACGGTTGACCATGATTAGCACAAGCTACAAGTTTACACCGACACCACAAGGTGTCATAGTGAATGAAATATTTCAATAGTAGCGGTGACCGAATAAGTTCATCGTGTTTTGAAATCAATTGTAAGTGTACTTGAACAAATCTGAAAATTTGATTTAAACAACGTCATAGGGTTTCCAATCGAATATGGAACATCAAAGAACTACTGTTTCTGATCGAAGATGAAAAAGTAATAAATACTGCAAGGTATTCGGTCGATAATGAAAACCGCTAGGAGGTACACTGGAATATAAAATGAATTTATGTACCATTGTCTTAACACACAACTGTGTTGAGACCGCTTTAATCGTGATAAAACAAAACGGATTTAGAGCAAGTCAATAAATAAACAATTAAATCCGTGTATGAGGTGCGTAACGAAATTAGTGCAAGCTTCAATTTTGTGAAAACATCACCACAAGGTTTCGAAACCAACAAACGATTTAGTGGAGTCGTAGACCAAACAAGTCTACTACGACTCGAAACAGAAGAACTTTTGCAAAAATAAATTTGAATATGATGCTCTCAATCCATCATATGGCATCTTGAATTGAATATGTGAAATGGACAAGTTCAAGCAATTGAACTTGGTTTCAGCGCAATTTGACAATAAACGTATGTATCGACAAGGGAATCTCAGCATGGTTACAAAGATAAACCATGAATGTGACTTGAAAGAAAAGAAGTTTCAAGAAAGTGTGTTGACTTGATAGAAAAGGAGCCAACAATTACAATAATGTAGGTCATTCGAATCATAAATCAATAATTAGCTTTAACAAATAATATTTGAACTTTGACGAAGCGCTTATTCGAAACGAAACCACATGTAGAACAAAAGGGTGCATGCGTAACATATAAATTCCCAAGAAATGAAGAAATGATCAAGTATCAAGACAAAGGAGCGTTCGCGTTAATGAAGAAAACTGTTATGATGCAACTATCATTAGGAGGAGTAGGAATGGGAAAACCTACTCATTGGATGGAAAAGTGGGAATAAAAGAAATTCGAGTACTTTATTCGTTCGGTTAACTAAAATAGCTTGCATGACAGAGTAATAGTGTTTGCCCGAGTTAATAGAAGTGGTTCTTACGTGGTGACCTTTAATGGATCTCGTCATAAGTTCCTGAAGGTCTTAAGTGCCTGATTCCTAAACCCTCAAAGTTCTGTACTCTATGTGTATCTATTTTGTGTATCGTGTATGAAACGCAGTACTAGTGTATGTTTAAAACAACTTATTGACTCACTGTACCTTGGTATACTTTCTTCCTAAATGATACTCGATCAACGTTCAATCTTAGAATAGTAGTTGGATCCTCACAGTTAGTTAAATAAATAATTCGTTAATCCTTAGCAAGAGTTACCGACTCTTGTTGGTTAGCTCGTTCGGCTCCTGGTAGTTGATGCTCATTTGAAAATCATAGTCCTTCTTCTTGACGAACAGTACTGAAAATCCCTAGGGCAAAAAGCTTGCCTTATAAATCCCCTATCTGGCACCTTCTGAAGCTGCGTTGACAAATCTTGCATCTTAGGAAGTGCAAGTCGGTAGGGTGCCTTGGATACAGACGCGGCGCCTGGAACCAAATTGATACGAAATTCGACTTGTCGTTGAGGAGGTGAGGTGACCCTATCGTGTCTTCGGGGAAGGCTTCAGGATATTCCCTTACCACAGGGATGTCTTCAAGCTTTGGTTCTTCTGCTTCCTTATCAACAACATGAGCCAAGAGGGCAACACATCCTTTGCGCGAAAGCTTCCGTGTCTTCAACGACTGATAATCCGTAAGGGCGTATCCTGCTTCATGAATCACGATCGTCTCTTCACTCGATATCGGACTGCAGATAACATTCTCCGCTTGATTGCTCGACAACCAACCCATCCCAACTACGTCGTCGAAGCTTCCCAACTCTACTGGCCGAAGATCTATCGAGAACTCACGCTCTCTAAGTTCTATCACATAGCCTCTAATTACTTCGTTGGCTTCCACTAGCTTCCCATTAGCTAGTTCTATCGAGTACGGGTTATCTAACTTACTTGCTACTAAACCAAGTATACTCCTAAACTCTAGACATACTAGGCTAAAATTGGCAATAGTATATAACGGTGCGGATGCAAAACGTTGACCAATAGGGGACGTACTGATAACCACGTTTGGATCCTAGCGTGTTTCCCTAGCTCCAGTGTTGAGCTTTCATCCACGTGCCTGAGTGTTTTTAGAGCAATATTTTCTGAAATGCTTTTTGTTTCCACAGTTAAAACAACCTTCAGCACGTTTTTGTTTGTCACTCTTCCTGCCTTGGTAGTCGTTGTTGTCGTTGTTTCCTTCGTGATTCCCGCTATCATCTTGGCCTCCATTTCCACGTTCAGTACCTTGCCTACAAGTCTCCTTGACATGCCCCGTCTTGCCACAGTTATCACATTTTCCATATTTACATCGCCCGAGATGATAACGTAGACAATTGTCGCACTTAGGTAGGAGATCCATGTACTCTTTTCCCTTCTTGGCCTTCTTCGTGTTATTCGCCCGAGTACCTTTCTTCAAATTTGCGAACTTCTTATTGTTATCTCCAGATGGCTCCACAGGAGTCTCCTTTTTCTCCTCCGAGGTGGAAAATTTTCCCACTCTAACCGCTTCCTCAGTGAGCACCACACTTAAGTCGATAGCATCGGTAATCGTCGTAGGTTTAGATGTTGTCACCATGCTTAGAATCGGATATGCCAATCCCCAGATGAAGCGTTCGATCTTCTTAAATTCTGGTTCCACCAGACGTGGAGCAACTTGTGATAAATCGTGAAATCTCTGCATATACTCGGCTATCTTTGGACCTTCCATTTTCAAGTTCCAAAATTCGGTTTCCAGCTTCTAGACTTCTACTCTCGAGCAATATCTCTTACGCATCAGCTCTTTCAGTTCGTCCCACGTCAAAGCATACACAGCAGTCTCGCCCAACGTCTGAACCTGAAGGTTCCACCATGACAGAGCCCCATCCTGAAACAGTCCAGATATGTACGTGACCTGATGCTCTAGGGCGCATTTGCTCAAACGCAAAATAGAATTCGTCTTCTCAACCCAGCGCACGAAGGATATGGCACCCCCAGTGTCATCGAAATCCCGGGGCTTGCAGCTCAAGAACTGCTTGTAGGTGCAGTCTGCGACATAAGCAACATCATGCACATAAGGCATTAGCAATGCACACTTAGAAATGTCTGAACGTCTTGTAATGTGTCTTAGGTGACTAAACATTACCGTTGGGTGGGTTATTTCCTGAGGTACCTCTGCTGCGTTCGGAGCGAAGGGCCTCATGCTGTGCGATGGCCTGTGAGATGCGCTCTTGTAATTCTACCTCGGTCGTTGGCAGAGGGTTGTTGGTGTTGATGTTCCCTTGAATCGACATCTTCTAAGAAGAAGATCAGCTAGGTCAGGTCTTATTAAGGACACAAGCACATAAGTCTCTACTTAACGAATAAGACCTAGGAGGTACGTATACATATGTATATAAGAAATCGTCATAACAAGCAATCATATAACATCACAATTATAGCACTAACATGTAGATGGGAACATATTTAATGAGAACATAACAAGCAAGCACGTAGCATCACAATTATAGCACACACATGCAGATCAACAACATGCTTAGTGAGGGTATGACAACTGATCTTTCATTAGTCATTGACCACAAAGTATTGTTACATGTTTAATGGGGAATATGACGATTGAGCTTTCAATATTTTCCGACCACAATCACATTGTCTACAAAGTGTATCACATCAAAAGGGACACAGGGTCACCCTACCCTTGTCCAATAAGTCTGTTAGTGTATCAATATCACGTGATAAAAAGTTGTCTTCAAAAGTCTCCACAATCTTGGTTCATCAGTAGTGTCTTTACCCAAAAGTAATGCAATCCGCATAAAACCAGAAACCAACTATACTGGTGACTGAGGTAGAAGGGGAAGAAAAGCAAACTGCTAACGTGTGCGAGCTCCTCCTCGAGCTCGTATACACATCGAAGTAAGTAACTGATCTGCTGCTTGATAGTAAAGAAGCAAGCATCAAAACCTAACAAAGGTGTAATAGCAGCAGATGGGAGTGAAAAAAGAGAAAATGATGAATGTGGAGGATCATAGTATAGTGGTATATATAGGGTGGAGGACGTGGTGTCAGCTCATGCTCCAAAACCCTGCGACTCAAAACCTTAAACTGTAGCCGAAGTGACAGGAGCAACTCATCCCGTGCGTAGCCTCCATAATGTGAGGGATGGTAGGGGTCTGAATTCGACATAGTGTATGGTAGGAACCATCGGAATGGCTCGTCCAGTGGTGAAGTGATGAAAGGAGCAAACGGTACATCCTGAGGGATCTGTGGAAAAGCTACTGAAGCAAAGGGATCGTCGCGCGGGTGCTGACCAGAAGTACCTTCCCGGGGTGCGGGTATGTCCTAAAAGAAACACGATAGGCATGTCGGTGCAATGGATGTCGGTCTCCATAGGGGGGAAAGAAGCAACATCAGTGGGTGCAAGCGGGGGAATAAATAGCTTAACAAAAGGAGGGTCAACTAGTGCAGGAACTGGATCAGGTATAAGGGGTGCAGTGTCTGGTAAACCAAAAGAAACATGGTCAGGATCAACCGGCTCAAGATCAATAGGCGCAACATCAGGCTGACCCAAAAGGAAAAGAAGCTAGCTCAGGAGCAGGCTCTGGGTCGTGTGGAGGTGTGGGATCTCGGGAAGGTGATAGTGCTGCCATAATGGCGTCGTCGTCTGAGTCAGTAGCAAAAAGCGGAAATCCGGTCGTCTGTAAGGCTGAAGATGTCACAGGGATCTCAAGAAGTGGAATAGCAACAACGATCTCGTCTAACTTTCCATCATCATGGGCGTCACCAGGAGGATCGTTTACGAACAACTCGACGTCGTCATCAAACAAATCATCGAATGGCCAAGACTCGGAAGATGTGACCACAAGAGGTACAGTATCGAGGATCGGAGCCATGATGTGCTCGCCTCTAATAAAAGGATCCTCGTCAGGAAGCCGTCAGCAAGGGTAAATCATCACCAAAGTCTGGTAGCGCGAACGGTTGGAAGTCATCCTCGTCCTCGGAACGCATGTCAGGATCACTTTTAGTGTCTGACGTATATATTTCTGGCACAGGTGCCATCTCATTATCTGTGATGGTGGCTCGCTCACTGAAGAAGATGACATGTGTGCCGGTACATAATAATCATAGCATGTATATCTATAGTAATCACTAACACCAAGTGTATTGCAAGCAAAGACAACTCATCATATAATCATGTATTCACATTTATCCTTCATGAAACTTTCTATCTTTCCCAGTCTCCCAGACTAAACCACCTAGTCTCTTCGACTGAATCACCCAGTCTCTCAGACTGAACCACCCAGTCTCTCAGACTGAACCACAACATAAACCTTGAAATGCGTTTCGTGCCTTTTTTTTGTAAAAATGTTTGTTTCCATGGATCTGGGCGTTTCGTGTATGCAATGAAAAGATGTCGTAAAAACATTTTCATGAGAGCCCTAATGATTGTAGTCTAGACTCGAGAAAGAAACCCCTTTTTTGCTACAATCGAAGCTCTGATACCAAACTGTCACACCCTGACTTTTGCGGTAGCGTGATTTGGTGTGACTTGCTTAATATCATTGCATTCAACCATAACAAACAACTATATGATACAGCCAAGATGTTCATCCATAGATAGTTTTCAAAATAATACAACCGTCATTGTTTAACATCAAACTAAGACTTTAAGTTTAGAACGCATGACTACCAAAGCTTAAAGTTCCATACTGGACTTCACAAAGGACATAACCAAACTAGGTTTCGAGCCATGTATCTTATCCAAGATAAAATACATAACCCAAACGCTTCGACCTCGGATGACACCTTTTATTAGAGACTTGACTTGTAAACTCCAACGCCCGCCAGATCCATACTTAATTTCCTGAAATATATGTAGTTTGAAAACATCAACAAAAGTTGAGCGAGTTCATGTGTGTGTTTGTGAATAAACCTTTGAAACATTTGTAAGTATGTTTGTATGTACTTGAAAACCCGGTATGAAAGCAACAAGGAAACAGATCAATTAATGTGTAGCTAATACATTAATATTTGTGACGTGATGCAGGAAAACTCAAACCTAGCAGATTTGTCAATAAGACATAGTCACCACATGGTCCACTCGACGGACTCATGGGTGGGGCTCGCTACACCCAAATAGATCTATCACTCATGTCCCTCGGTCCTACAAAGAGGATTAATGGCCTTAAGCGTCATACCCACCACTCACATGATCTAGTAGTACCCTTCCTTAGCTAACCATACCATGTATAAATGTTTGTAAACAGCTTGTAACATGTATTTCACCCCCGAAGTTATAAAACTGAAAACAGTTAAAAGAAAAGGGGGTCATGAACTCACTAGTTTGCGTTCTTCGAATCCGCCTGTAACTCAAAGTTTCCTCTGGTGTACACGACTACCTACAACGTACTATGGTCTATTAGACGAGCGGGTCATGCCTTGACTTACTATTAATTAGTGCCTTTGAGTTACGTTCCCAAGTGTCTTCATCATTATTCCAAGTTATATAATTATTTGTTAAAATAATAAATATTTTAACTTAAATTATATTTATTAAATTTTTGGAATAATAGTTAAAACAATATATATTTTAACTTGGTACTTTTCAAGTATTTATACATGTATTTCCTTCCCAAGGATGGGTGTACTTGTATTCGTATTCTTATGCTTGTATATTTTTGTCATGTATTGGGGTCGTATTCCGGCGTGTATTTATACGTACGAAAACACGTATTTCTTGTAATTATTAAGTATTCTTATACTTAATGTTATATTAACTTTTCCGGAATAATATTTCTAGTAAAAATACTTTAATATATATTTCCAAAATATATATTCCAAGGAATATTACTTAGAAAATTATTTATAGTTCTCCCTTAACAAAAATATTCGTATTTTCATATAAGTCTCAAAAATAATATATTTTCATGTCTAACTTGGAAAATATATATATAAACTCATTTTTTCTCCAAAAATGATATATTTCATATTTATTTGAGAAAATGTATCTTTCACCCCAAAAATATTGTATTACGTGTTTGTGTAAGAAAATATATATTTCTTAAAAATAATATATCTTCTAAAAACTTCAAGAAAAATATATATTGATACTTTCCATAAATAATATATTTTTCCCTTGTAAAAATATGATATATTCTTGTAGTAATTGTGAAAATCATATTTTCGTTTCCTTGGTGTCCAAAATATTATTTACCAAAATATACCTTTCTGAATAAATTTTCCAGAATATTTTGTAAGTCTTATTCTATAGTTCGGTTTCACCAATATTTTGAGTACAACTTGCATATTTATTCCTTGGAATTTTGGTTATATTTTGGATTGTGTTAGGAAACTTTATTTGTAAGTATTGAAGAAAATCACAATCAATTGTATCTATGAAGAGATCACAGTCCTTAAGATCACGAACAAGAAAAAGAAGATCAGATGGGACAACTGGAATGCACAGCATCTACTTCAAATAAAGATCTAAGGATAAAGGGAAGGCAGAAGTTGTGTGTTACAAGTGTAAGCAAAGAGGTCATTATGCATCAGAATGCAAGACCAAAAAGCTGAAGGATGTTGCCTATTATGAGAAAAAGCTTGAAGAAGCAAAGAAGCAGCAACAAGTAAGCTTAATTGCTGGAACAAATACATGGTAATCTGCTGATTCTTCTGATGATGAAGAAGAAGAATTGGCAAATTTCTGCCTCATGGCACTTTCTGAAGGACTACCAGAAACTTCAGAACAAAAGGTGAATTTAGACAATCTTGATCTCGAACACAAGCTAAACAAGCTCATGTCAGATTTTCTAAATCTGCAAGAAAAACATCAATCAGATATTAGAAAGTCTGATGAGTTGCAAAGGACTTTGAATAAAATCATTCTTGAAAACCAACTTCTTATAGAGGGTTGTTTAGATCAAAGAGCTAAAATTGAGTTTTATGAAAATGAAAGAAAAGATCTTTACAAGAAAATCAATGACAAAGAAATCAATGTAAGAGGTTTTCAACAAGCCAAAGAGTTCATAAATTTTATTGAGTCCACACCAAAGAACAAAGGAGAGGGTTTAGGTTATACAAGATCAAATAGAGGAAATAAACCTACTGTCTTTGTAAAAGCAACTCATCAGACTTCTGATAAATTTGTATCAGAATCTGAATCTGAATCTTGCAAAACAACCTGTTCTGAATACTCTTTTGAAAAACCAAACTTCAAAACAAACAAGAGTGAATGCAGTCGAGAATCTGTAAAGACTCCAGAAGCAGTTCACTCATCTTTTCAAAATTATCCACTTGTTCCATCACAAGAGGAAATATCAGAAAATTCTGATACATCTTGTATGTGTGTTGACATACTGAAGCTTGTTCAACACCAACTTTAAAAGAAAAATGTAAAATATGTTAATGGCTCAGCATATAACAGAGTTTCTAATGCAAAACCAAGAAGAAGAAGAAATAAAGTGATTAATATTCCATCAGAAATAGTACCCAAGCATGCCTGGGTACCAAAAACCCTCCAGCAGATCTGGTACTGCGACTCAAGAAGCTCCAAGCACATGACTGGGGACAGGAGCTTACTCAGCAACTTTGTTTCAAAGCTGGGTAGAATGGTAAACTTTGGAAATGGAGTGAAAGGAAGGATCATGGGATATGGATGCATAAGGTATGGATGTCTGACCATAGAGAAAGTAGCCTATGTTAAAGGCTTAAAGTATAACTTGCTGAGCTGTGGTCAATTCTGTGACAAAGGTTTTCAGGTAACCTTTTTACCAGAAAAATGCTTGTTAATAGGTATAGATGATAATAAAATCTATTTAAGTGGGAAAAGAATAAGAAAATCAATTTACTATTTTGACTTCAAAGAAGAAAGTGAACATCCAAAACTATATTTATTTTCAAAACTCAAAAAAGGTAGTAGTTGGTTATGGCACAAAAGGTTTGCCCACTTAAATTTCAAAAACCTAAGCAAACTAGCAAGCAAAGGTCTGGTAAAAGGATTACCTTTGATATCCTCAAAGAAGGATAAAATTTGTGAAGCATGTGAGATGGGTAAATCCAAGAGAAGCTCACATAAATCAATTTCTGAGTCTTCTATTTCACAAAATTTGGAACTTTTACACATGGATTTGTGTGGACCCATAAGTACAGAAAGTTTTTCTGGGAAGAAATACATACTAGTAATAGTAGATGATTTTTCCAGTACACATGGGTAGATTTTTTGAGAAAGAAAAGTGAAACTCCTGATCTGATCATTAATTTTATTAAGAAAATTGAAAATCTGTTAAAACTAACAGTAAGAAGGATCAAATCAGACAATGGAACAGAGTTTAAGAATGCAAAAATTGAGAATTTCCTTGTGAGTAAAGGAATTTCTCATGATTTTTCTGCTCCCAGAACACCCCAACGGAATGGGGTGGTTGAAAGAAGGAATATGACCTTGGTAGAAGCTGCCAGAACCATGTTGGCTTATGCTAAGCTGCTCACTCACTTTTGGGCAGAAGCTATAGCAAATGCATATTTTACCCAAAATAGATCCATAATCAACAAAAGGCACAATAAAACACCCTACAACATTATCAATGAAAGAATTCCAAGTATAAAATTTTTGCATACATTTGGTTGTAGATGTTTTGTTTTCAATGATTTTGAAAGCCTTGAAAAATTTGACAGAAAAGCAGAAAAAGGTATTTTTCTTGGTTAGTCTTTGTCCTCAAAAGCATATAGAGTTTTTATTCTCAACACAAGGACAATCATAGAAAGTTTGTATGTCTCATTTGATGACTCATCAGAAACAGAGGTTTCTGATGCATACATGAAAGAAATAAACTTTTCTGACAAACAAGAAAATTATGAACATCTCTTTGAAATGATAACTGAAGATTTCTTAGAACATGATAATGCTTTTAAAAACAAATCAAAAGATTCTTCATGTACTAACTCTGCAGAACAAAGGTGTAGTACATCAGAACCTCAGAATTCTGATATCATACACACAATTGAAGCACCTGTTCAGGGGGAAACTTCAAATCCATCAGAACAAACAACTTATCACAACAAGTTAAGATGGATCAAAGGACATGTTCATTCTGACATCATTGGCAATCCTGCAGATGGTGTCAGAACAAGATCTGCAACTGCACATGAGTGTGCATTTTCTGGGTTTTTAAGCAAAATAGAACCCAAATCTGTCAAAGAAGCTCTAAGTGACCCAGACTGGATTCAGGCCATGCAAGAAGAGCTTGATCAGTTTGAAAGGAGCAAGGTATGGGATCTGGTACCCAAGCCAAAAGACAAATCTGTCATTGGCTCAAAATGGGTATTCAGGAATAAATCTGATGAGAATGGCATAATCACAAGAAACAAATCAAGGTTAGTGGTCAAGGGTTACTATCAACAAGAAGGTATTGATTATGACGAAACTTTTGCACCAGTAGCTAGATTAGAAGCTGTAAGAATTTTTCTTGCTTATGCTGCATCCAAGGATTTCAAAGTTTATCAAATGGATGTAAAATCAGCTTTTCTGAATCGTAAAATTGAAGAAGAAGTTTACGTACAGCAACCAGAAGGCTTTGTTGATCCAAAATTTCAAAATCATGTTTACAGATTGAAAAAAGCCTTGTATGGGCTGAAGCAAGCTCCTAGAGCCTGGTATGAAACTTTGTCAAATTTTTTACTCAATTCTGGGTTTACCAAAGGTACTATTGACACCACTCTTTTTCTCAAAACACACAAAGGTCATACTTTGCTGGTCTAGATATATGTTGATGACATTATATTTGGATCAACAAATAAAAAATTTTGTGACAAATTTCAAAAATTGATGACCAGCCACTTTGAAATGAGTATGATGGGTGAGTTAACCTTTTTCTTAGGGTTACAAGTAAAGCAAAGAATTGATGGAATATTTTTGAGTCAATCAAAATATGTGAAAACAATTCTACAAAAATACTCACTTGAAAACTACTCTGTTTCAAAAACTCCCATGGCAACAGGGAACAAGTTAGATTCTGATAAAGATGGAATAAGTGTAGATATTAAAACCTATAGAGGGATGATAGGATCACTGCTATATTTAACTGCAAGCAGACCAGATATCATGTTTGCAACATGCTTTCTGGCCAGATATCAATGTGATCCCAAAGAATCTCATCTAAAAGCTGTAAAAAGGGTTTTTAAATATCTCAAAGGCACATCAAAACTTGGTCTCTGGTATCCTAATGATACAAACGTTGAATTAATTGCATTCACAGATGCAGATTATGCAGGGTGCAAAATTGACAGGAAAAGCACATCTGGTGCCTGTCAACTCTTGGGAGAAAAAATGGTATGTTGGGCAAGCAGGAAACAAAACTGTGTTGCCACATCAACAGCAGAATCAGAATATGTAGCAGCAGCAAGTTGCTGTTCACAAGTGCTGTGGATGCAAACTCAACTGAAAGATTATGGAGTAACTCTGACAAGAATTCCAATTCTATGTGACTCAAAGAGTGCTATTGCAATAACAGAAAATCCAGTTCATCACTCAAGAACCAAACACATAGACGTCAGATACCACTTCATAAAAGATCATGTGGAGAAAGGTAACATTGAAATGTATTTTGTTCCAACTGAAAATCAAATTGCTGATATCTTTACAAAGCCTCTTGATGAAAAGAGACACAATTTTTTGATCAGCAAACTAGGCATGGTTAATCTAAATGATGAAGATTTTTCAGAAAACACAAAGAAACAAATTGAAAACCAACTTGTTGAACATCAAAGTTCTAATATTCATAGAACAAATCAACTAGCTTCTGATGAAACAATCCATTAATCTGATGGAACATCAGAAAATTTGATGAATCATCAATAAATGATAATTTATCAGATAATCTGAAGAAATATCAGAATATCTGGTGAAAACACCAGAAGTTCTGATATAAAATAAAAAAACGAGGTTGAAAAATCAGAATAATTTGTAATAATTTTTCCATCTTCATGCATATCCCACATATTGTATTTACTCACTTTTGTGTATATTTTGTTTTTGTATTTTTTTGTTGTTAATTATTAAAAAAACAAAAAGGGGGAAAAGTAACATGCATACTGATGAAGTTCCATACAGCTGTGATAATCAATCGTCTCAAATTTTTTTTTTCAGATTATTGAATTTCATTTTTCTTCTTCAAATGCATGCAACGTCATTTTTTCATAAGAAACTTAAGTGACACGTAGGCACTAGAATCATTAGGAGCTATGAAAGTAGCCGCCTAGTCATTAAATGCTTACTCACACATAGGGCTTAGTAGACTGTCACATTCACTGTTACATTCACTGCAACAAATATCGTCTTAGTTGAAGAGAAAAGGGTTGGTTGTTAATATCACTTTCATCTATAAATATTAACAACCTGAATAAACCTCACTTCACAACAAATCATCTCTTCAATAGCTCTTCGATAGAATTTTTCTTATCTAAAAATGGGTCGCCCAAAATTGATGAAAGCCACTCAATTCCCTCTCCCATTTCACAGATTTCATAATCTTAGATTAAGATCCAACTTGGAAGGACCTGCATCGGAGGACTGCAGGTTTGTGTACAATATGATCATGCGAAGTCCTTTGGGCTTTGCTGTATCATCACATGTCACCATTTATCCAGAACTTCTCCAAGAGTTCTGGTGGAACTCTCAAATCATTTTTAGTGGTACTTCCGTGTGGATTGAAAGTGAGGTACGGAGGTAAAGATTACCCTAAAAGAGGAAACAATCAGAAACGTCCTCAAACTGGGTAATGATCATGAAATCAAATTTCTGGAGAAGGTAAATGTGCAACAGACCTTGACTGAAATGGGCTATCATACACTCAACTCTTCAAGGGCTGTTAGCAAATCTGGTTTTATACCACCTTTCCAGTTTTTGGTAACACAGCTAAGTGTCTGCTTCTCCAAGAAGATTGGACACTTCAACGAGCTGTCTCATAAGATGATGGAAGTGGTTCATGCTGTTATACAAGAAAAACCTTACAACTATGCTAAGTTTCTCATGAGTGATCTAGAAGCAAACATCCACGACCGTCAACCCTTTCTAATCTACCCTCGATTCGTAACCAAGGTGATCACAAGTCAGCTGGACTTCAGAGGAGTGAGAAGCTGCTATCCAAGGGCCGAGCTGGTACTTCAAGAAAACATTAGTGAAGCCACCCTGACACCATCAACGAATCACACCGGTCGAATAACCAGTCTTTGGTTATATATGAAGTGCATGTACAACGTGTTGGAGGAGGAGGAGTAGTTGTTGTTTGTTTTTTTTTCTTGTTGTGTGTTTTATTTTTTTATCAGGTTTGTTTTTATTTCTTTTCATCTCTTGATGTTAATAGATCTAGGGGGAACTAACACAACATGTCTGATAAAAACAAGGAAAATCTGGTGAAACCAACATGAGATTTGACAGAATTTAGTGAAATTCAGAAAATCTGATAATCAATCAGAAAATCTGGTATCTATTCAGAAAACTCATTAAGCCACATAAATCTGATCATTTACCAGAAAATTTTCAAGTTAACCAGAAAATCTGACAATAAATCAGAAAATCAAGTTTTAATCAGAAAAATCTTTTGAAAAACAGGAAGTTTGACATATCATCAGAAAAACAATGCTTTTAACCAGAATTGAAGAAACTTATGATCAACTAAATCTTTTTTAAATAAGTTTCTTTCAAAAAAAAATTTCCTGAGGACTGGAACAAGCTGTATGAAAAACATTTCCTGTATATCAGAACAAAAGTGTGAAGTTCAGAACGGCAAGACTGCAATGTAAGTAAAAATCTCAGAACTCTACTCATTCCCTCTCATCTCAAAAAAAAATGATGATTCATCCTCTATAAATGAATCAATTGCATTCTGATAACATATGAAGAAAATACAACTCTCAAAATTTTTATTCAAAATTTTCTGATATATATCATCATGAGAAATATATGGGAAGATACATAAGAGGTTTCTATTGGACCTTTTTGAAAAAAAAAGGTCCCACATGAAGAAAAGGTGCAAGTTGGAAATCAGTATTTATCCGCAAAATCATTGGAATCTCTAAGTCTCTTTAAAGGATTTACATTAAATTAGAGATAAACCAAAGGTTTTCAAAAACGGTTGTTTCTTTAAAAGGATTAAAACATCATTAAGGTGTCATTAACCACCTTGAACACAAACAACCCACGATAAACACTCAAGAATCTCTGTCTGTGTACACTATAAATACCTCATTCAAAAACAGAGACTCCTATCATCAACCTACAAATTCAAAACCCTAAAACCCTTTTCCGAAACCAAAACCCAAATTCTCAATGGCAGCTATCAACATCAACATACCACCAGTTGAACACTCTGTTCCCTTCATAACTGAAGCTGAATTTCTTCCATTAAAGAGCAACAATGAAGCAATGAATGATAACATCGAAGAGTATGATATGAAGTGTCAAATTCTCATTGAATTTCTTACCAGATGCCCAATACCTCAAGCTCTTACAAAGACCAGAAAGGTACCACAAGAACACATACAACAAGTTGTAAAAACTCTCAAAATCTCAAGTCAAAATGAGCTAGCAGCACATGTATGGGGAAATATCTTTATTACAATTTCACCGAAAAAATAAGGGAATGTTTGGAACTACCCTTAAATCAGAGCTATGAAGAAGCACCAGAAAAAGAAGATATGTTCTCACAACTTGATGCTGTAATGGGATACAAAACAAAGATTTCAAAAATCAATGAATTCAAGAGAAACAAGCTACTTGCCTTCTGGCAAGTTTTAATGGAAATTCTGAACAAGTGTCTATCATCAAAGATTGGAGGTACATATCAGATAAATATGAACATTCTAACAATCATGTTCAGTCTTATTAATGGATTGAGCATTGATTTTGGAGCAGAAATATTTATTCTGGTCAGAAGATCCATTCTAACTAATATTGGAAGGATAGATTCACATCTACCCTTTTCAAGATTTCTATCAATCATAATTTCTGATGCTTTTTCAAAAAGGAACATAGAAATTCCAACATCAGAAAATATGTGGAAGACAGAAATTATGAGACCTTGGACTGCTGCAGGGTCTTGGAAGTCAGATTATGATGTGCCTGTTCTGTCAGAAAAGATGATGAATCTGATACCAGAAGATTCACCATACAGAGTAGAGTACTTGAAGATGTTGAACAAAAGGCCAGAAAACAAAGGAGTTTTTGAACATGTGTCCCCCATGGAGCATGATGCACAGGAGTCAAGCACACCAAGAATGGAACAGCAGGGTGAATCTGATCCTCTTCCAGCTGATGAAGATGTAAATATGAGTCTTGTGGCAGAAGAACATCATGCTGAAGACTCACACATAGGAGAAACAGGTGCACAACATTCTAAAATAAACATATTTTATGATTCTGAGAGTGATTCTGATGAATCAATTCAAGGAAAACATGAAATCTTACTTAGAGGTACCATTTCTTCAAAACAAGATGTGAGTAAAACCAAAGACCCATTTTCTGAATCAGATTCTGGGGAGGAAAATGTGGTGGCAACAAGTGGAGATCAGCCTGCTGATCAAGGAAACCTGGATGAGAAAACTAAGAGTTTCTCAACAACTCATAGAGAACCTAAAAAGGTTCAAGGATATGAGGAAATCCAGAACTTGAATGTGTTTCAATTTTCTGGTGAGGACATAGAGAATTTGGAATCTTCAAATCCTCTTAACCTCAGAACAGCAGAGAATGAGTTTTCTGCTGGTGTTAGAGGGGGAACATCAGTTGTTTCTCCTATTTCCCAAGGTAATCAATCTATGTCCCCTAAACAACTTCACAAAGAACTTGAAGACACAACTGCAGCTGTGAAAACAGCAAAAGAAGGAAAACTTGATCTGATACTAGAGGAAATCAGAAATCAAAAGTCAGAGATCAAGGTTTTGTCAAAAACTGTCAAAGCTGTGCAGAAACAAACAGAAGACAATCCTGCAGCCCTTAAGAAACTACAAGAGTCATCAAAAAACAGAAAGAGCTCATCAGAATTTGAAAAAGCTCTCAAAGAACTGCATGATATCAAGAAAAAGATGGATAAGTTTGCAACTGCAGGAGAAAGCTCAAGTTTAGGAAAGAGTCTTGAAGAAATACAATTTCTCAGAGCTAACAACAGCAGCATGGCTGAAGCTTTTGAGAAACTGTTAGTGGAATTGACTACACAAAGAAATCAAGAAAACTAAGAGTTTCAGAAAATGAAGAAACAAGAAGAAACAAATACTCAAGCTCTCACTAATGTTCATCTGTTAGTAAAGAGATTGCAGTATAATGTTGCCAGACTAGCAAACGTTGATCTTCATGAACTGAAAGCCCCAATTCCACAAGAAAGACAAGCAAGGAGATCATAAACTCCTCAATAACAACCAGAAACCATTCAACAAGGTCAAACCAAACAAACAGAAACTTCAACAGCTCAAAAACAGAAGCAACCCATGGATCCACCTCCAGAAAAACAAAAGCTACTCATGGGTCCTCCACCAAATGTCCCAAAGCCAGACACATCAAAGGTACAACAGAAAGACCATGTTGCAGATTAGCCATCTTCTACAGCCATCACTGGAGAAACAGAGTTAAGCATAATGATGGATACAAAAGAGAAGAGAAGAATGGAAGTTGAAGTGACTTCCTCAAAAAGGCCAAGAAAAGAAATGATAGAAGATTCAGAAGGGAACATCAGAGAGATGGATGTGCTAAAAGGAGATTTACACACTATTATGTACCCTGAAGAACATCTAAAGCATTTCTACTGGAAAGGTCCAGAAGACAACCCAAAGAGACCACTCTCTCCAATGAGTAAAGGTATTGTTGAAAACAGAAACAATGGAGGTTGGGTAATTCTACACAAGCACATGACCAATCCAATTATATCAATTGAAAGAATTGATACTTTGACCACTGGAGGAGGCATCTTAGGCTATGAAGCACAAAACAAGTATACCTTGATCAGAAAAGATAACAGTGAACAAAAGGTTACTGATGCAAATCTGGTTGATGATATTCACCCAATGGGAATAGTCAAAATGAAGAATATCATTGATGAAATGAAAGGTAATTCAGCTGTGATCAGAAGAGCACTAGAAAGTCTCAAAAGTGCAGGAGCAAAGCTATACAAAAGGGCTGCACTGGCAGACTTTGATCTATGTATCAATTTTGAATACAGCAACAAGGTGCTAATACCTCCTCCCAACACCAGTATTCCAGCTGAGATCCCTTCGAAGCTAGTGAGAACTGGAGCAATCTTTGAACAACCAGAAATGGGTGTAGTTTTCAAAGATGCTAATGAAGAGAGAGCTCTGTTCAGAATCAGTGATATATGCAGGTATTCAAATCAAACTCTAAAATATATAAGGAACTGCATGAATGAGAAACAAGATCAGCTCAAGAAGAAGGGAAAGAACAATGAACAGCTGAGAAAAACAATTGAAGAATGCATTGAAAACTGGATGGAAGCAAGAGGATGGTACAAAGAAATGTACAAACTGTGACATCTGTGCCTCCACGGCCATCAAACAAATACCAAATCAACGAAATATTGTATTTCATACTTGAGATTTGTATAAATATGTGTATCATTTGCACATATCAATTCTCGTTCGATTTCGAGCTCTAAATCGCTTTCTGGAAAGTTATACACGAATAGTGACATAGGCTTAACATACCTTAAATAACCTTTACATAACTTAGAAATAAGTTTTGGAAGGCTTGGTGTGTCGAAATCAAGTTTATTCGCTTATAGGGACTAATTTCGACAAACTGCGAAAGTATGCCGATAAATTAAACATACCCTAAATATCCTTTACATATCTTAGAAATAGGCTTTGAGGGGTTCGGTGTGCTAAAATAAACTTTTTGGTCATTCAGGGACTAAAAGCGTCAAAAGTGCATAAGTTTGCATTTTCGCGCATATCTTACGTTCTGAATACATCCGGACTTCCAAAACTCTATGTAATCATTAAAATATTTTATTTTAGTGATTGGCATGATAAAATTCCATTCGTCGCGTAATTTGGATCGTTTTTGCGTTCGTTACGACTTCCGTCGTAATTAATCGAACAACGCAAGCGTACGACCAAACGAACCGACATCCGAGATATTTTTGAGCATGTTTTGAGTTCCCTATACTTTAACTTCATTTTAGAGCCTTGAAATGAGGTTAACGGGGCTTAAACGTGTCAAAAATGAGCCGAAATGCAAGATTCTGAAGTTCAGGGACCAAAATTGTCATTCTGCCATAGTTATCTTAGGAAGGGACCAAAATAAAAAATCTAAATTCCAGCTTGTTCCAGCTGTTCCCCTCATTTGCACATGGTTTTAATGAAACTATGGGCTCCCATGGTTTCACAAAACCGTGGGCACATGTGTACGGATGAGATCGAAGCTCGTTTTACGATGAATGATCCTAACGGTTCTAGTTTTCCAATATATACCCATCTCCTTTCACTTGCAAAACCCACAATGATCTGATTTTGCCTCTCTAAGTTGAAGTTTATGCTTCATACCTGAGAGTAAATCTGATCATAGCTTGCGGGGACCTTTTGTAAGTATTCTTTCGTTTTTTTATCGCTTTTCGAGTTTGAAAGTCAAAGTGCGTTTGACTTTCTTCCTTGACCAGTTTATGGTCAATGCGAAGTTCATTTGAACTTCATAACGTGAGCGTAATCACGATGGTTATAGTCCCTAGTGACTATACCTACTGATTACCACGTTATCTAGGTGTAGTGACGAGTCGTAGTTTCGGCCAAAATGCGTATCCTTGCGTATTTTGTAACCAAACTACCTTTGGGTATCAAAACCGTTTGTTTTGATACCAAATCTGTTTTCTAACTTAACTAAACATGTTTTAGCATGTTTAGCTCGTCACTTTTAGTTTAGTGCTTGTGTAGAGTCGTAAGTCAAAGCGCACTAAACACCCGCTTAGACTTTCGAACTAGACCCGTTTGGTCGATCATTAGGATCCGACCAAGCATGTTTAGTGACCATAGTTGCATAGGGAATAACATTCCGAGGTTATACCTTATGGTCACTTAGGTTTAATTAGTTGTATGATAGGTAGTTTATATGCCTTAGGTAAATGACCAAAATGCCCTTTTCATACATAATTGGTAATTAAGCATATGTAACATAAACTTTTGTCACTTAATCGATTATGCAACATGTTTAGGCATATAATACTTGTTATAGGACTAGTTAGACGTCTCGAATGCGCTTTGCGCGCACGACGCGTTACCTTAATGGGTCGCAATGGGTCGAAAGCACTTAGGTTAGGTTTCGATTTAGAATGTAGGCTTTGTTAAACCATGCCATATGAGTTTCAATACTCATTTGGTTTACAAAACCTCATCCTATCCGATCTTTCGACTTAGGTCCGGTTTATTTATATAGTTATTAGGTTGCCGATTAATTCCGTGCTCCCTCTAGCTTTGCTTAGTTGTTGTTCAAGACCTCTAAGCATTCTCAGGTGAGTACATAGTTCCCCTAATTTACTGTTTTCAATTGTTTTGGGGTGATTCATATGCGCTAAATGTTTTCGAGGTTTTAACGATGGTTTTCAAAACGATTTTCGATATTATAACAATGGTTTCAAAAACGATTAAAATGGTTTATATTAAATTAATAACGATTTCGATATAGTAAAAAAACTTGTTGGTTGTATTTACATAACGAATAATATCCATTAGTTTTGGCCGAACCGACCAGTATTAGGTTATGGTACCATAGGATCTGACAAATACCGTTATCAGACTGCACCCATGGTTATGTGTGGGTTAGGTGGGTAACGACTGAATCTGTGATTGTTAATTTACCCTTTGGTGGTTTATTAATGCGAGAAGCGATAGGCGAGATAGTCGAGTCATGAAGGTTTGGATGTTATTAGTGAGACAATCAAAAGTAGTTTTCACGATTTAAGACGAGAATGATTTAAAAGACTAAAGCGATTTTTAACGAATTAAACGATTTGGGTAAACGATTGGTTTTCGGTTAGTGTTTAGATAACGGGATGGGTGTAATGTAATGAAAGCATGGTGGATACGCCGCTGGTACTTCCTATATATAAGTGTTTTCATCGTATTACATACCGTGGCGTTATTTAGTTCCCCTGGGCAAACGATTTTGAAATGATGTCACAGAAACGAGGTTTTCGAAATGATATAAACCATACGAGTTTTATTAACGAGATTTATTAACGAGTTTTATTAACGAGTTTTATTAACAAGTTTTATTAACAACTTTTATTAACGAGTTTTATTAACGATTTAATACGAGATGTTTTGCAAATTGGTTTTCTAAAAAAAAATGTTTTCGAGTTAAGAATCATGGCTACGAGATTTTATAAATTATAACCAACTTGATTTGAGTTGGTTAATTATGTCGCAATACTACACTTTTCAAAACAAGGTTTTTAATTAAGTATTGCAACATGTAAACTAGCCATGAATCCGACACTCTAAAAAACCAATGTACTCGCCAGCATTTCTTTGCTGACTTTGTTTTCACATATGTTTCAGGTGTTGTTGAATGATGTTGATTTCTAGGATGCATGTTCACATAGGACTGGACGAGGCCTTAGTGACTTAATAACAATGATAGACTATGTTTGACTTGTTTATTTAGACTTTCCAGACGATGTAAATATTTAATGTTTAATAAAACGAAACTTCAAACTTCCGTGTGTTTTGAAACAATGATTCTGTTACAACACTCCCCGACGATTCCGCCGCGATTTGTTGTTTTACGCGGTCGGGGTGTGACAGAAAAGTTGGTATCAGAGCTCATGGTTATAGGGAATTAGGTTATTAGTAATGCTTTGACCTAGTCTATAACCATCCTAGGACCCTAACGCGAGTTTACTTGCGTTTAGTCATAAAATAATACAGTCACCTATCCTTAGGAGACAACCACAACAAGAACACAAATTTTGAATCCGCTTTGAAAACCAATCATCTGTTCGAGGATGATTAATTACTAGGTTTTGAACCCTCTATTATAAGGTTTTGAACGCTTCCAGTTTGACTCGTATTTGGCTTAGTGCCTTCTGAGTTTTCAAAATCTCGTCAAAGTTTGGGTCTAAATAATGTGAACACGTGCAAACTGGAAGAGTGAATGCCTGTACTCTGAGTTTTATGTCTAAGGCTAGAGTGTTCGTACAAATCCGCAGTATCGGACCAGTCACTCTTACCTTGGAACTCTTGGGGTGAGTGTTCACTTATAGGCGAGCATGTCTTCAGCGATACATTAATATGACCCGCTTACTTTGATTAATCACCGTCTCATTTGTTTGCCTTAGGTAACAAACAAATGATCGCAATTTCTATGCATTGTTGTTCTGTTTTAATTATCCGATAACATTTCACTTGTTTTCTCCTATGTCTTTCATTTCCTTTAGAATGTCTCTTCGTTGCAACGACACTCAAATGTCCGAGCAAACTGACAAATTTGCCCAGCGAATAGGCGAAGTAATCCTGAAGACTGTGGATTTAGGTATCGCCATGTCTCGTCTCAACAATGAAGCCACCCAAGAAGCATCGAAAGAAACAGAAGTCGAGCCTTCAAAAAAGTCAAAGAAGCGTAAAGCTCCGAAGGATCCGTAGCCGTTACACCAAATCAAGCAAAACCTAGCCAGGTGGCAGCACCACCAGCCAAGAAGCCGTACTTAGGAACTTCTCCTTTGTGCAATCAGTGTACCCTCCACCACTATGCCAGTGTCAAATGTCGGAAATGTTTCAACTGTGGACTCATTGGTCATTTGGCACGAGACGGTCGTTCAGTCACTGTGCTAACACTACGTCAAAATTTGGTTACAGCCACACATAAAAACTGTGGCCATATGGCAACCGCCACACGAATTTTTTTCACCCCAAGTGTGACCAAAGGTCGAGTCATCGTAGGCATGATACGGCCACATTCACTTATGTGTGGCCATAGCAACTTAAACTGTGGCTAA
The DNA here is from genome assembly GCA_030545235.1 of Helianthus tuberosus. NCBI lineage: Eukaryota > Viridiplantae > Streptophyta > Magnoliopsida > Asterales > Asteraceae > Helianthus > Helianthus tuberosus. The sequence goes on along the minus strand of JARYGA010011738.1, from coordinate 6,227 downwards.
AAGGTCTTGTTGTAATCAATCATTTTGTCTAATAAGTGTGGCTAAATGGGTAGCAACGGCCACATGAATTTACCATAAGTGTGGTCATTTCTATTATATAGTCACGAATAATTTGTTTTAGCCACATTAATTTTTAAAAATTGTGGCAAAAAGGTTGTTGTAATCAAGCAAATGGTCCATTAAGTGTGGCTAAATAGTATCAATGGTCACATTACTTTATTGTAAGTGTGGGTGTTTGGATTATATAGTCACATGAATTCACTGTAAGTGTGGCCGTTTCTATTATATAGTCACTTAAAAGTTTGTTTTAGCCACGTGAATTAAAAAAAAAACTGTGGCAAAAAGGTTGTTGTAATCAAACAAATGGTCCATTATGTGTGGCTAAATGGTATCAACAGCCACACGAATTTACTATAAGTGTGGCTAATTCTATTGTATAGTCACATGAAATTAGTATAAGTGTGTCCTTTTCCATTATATTGTCACAAAAAAGTTTGTTTTAGCCACATCAATTTTCAAAAGTTGTGACAAAAATGTTGTTGAAATCAAGCATTTGTGTGGCTGAAGAGTAGCAACGGCCACAAGATTTTACTGGAAGTGCGGCCATTTCCATCAAAAAGTCACACGAATTTATAATAACTGTGGCTAAAAACTATCTCCAGACACACATTTGTAATTATAAATGTGGCTATTGTCTAACTTTTGGTAACACATTTATTATTATTGTATGTGGATATTTTCATATAATTAGCTTTTTATTTTCATTATTTTGTGAAATAAAAACAGCAGTAAGCAGTAAATATGAGAAAAAACTAAAAGCAAAGAATATTAGCGATAAGAAACCAAAATCCATACATAAGTTTGCAATTTAAATACTAAATAAATAAATTACTAATAAAAAAAATATCCACAAATGATACAACAACTACAATAGAACCTACATCACCCCTAACATCACTTGCAACACCAGCAAACCCACATGCTCGAATTGCTGGCATCTTCTTTTGTCAGAGTTTCCTACATAGTCAGCATGACAAGTTTGTATCAGGCATCAAGAATCAATTCTTAATAATCAATCAAATAAAAGAAAATGATGAAGTTCCATAAAATACAATGACATGTAAGTCTTACCATCAAAAGGTAACGCTCATGTATATTCAAATCCCACTTTATCGTGTCAGGAGTTGTAGCGATCTGTCTTGGCAGAAATCGCTCCACAAGCGAAGTCCACTCACTATAAAAAATTGAGAATCTGATTTAAAATCTATATGAGTATATATATCAGAAGGCATAGCACAATAACCATAATGACTTGCATAAAATACATATTAAGTTTGAATAACTGAAACTAACAGGCGTGTTCCGGGTTTAATTGTGTCATCTTGTGTCGTCTCTAAGATGCATCTGTAGATTTTAATCTCTTTAGAACCCTTGGTTATAGATCTCACATGCATATTGATCTGATTCAAGCAAGATTTTCGGTGACGACGACACCACCTCTCAGAATTTACATAGCACAATTTAGTTTTTTTTTTTTACCATTTCAGCCCTAACCTAAGTTATAAACGGAAATACCTTGGGGTAGGCAGTGCCTTATGTTGGCCAGATTGGTACTGCAAGGTAGCCTCCAACATCGATTCTGCCATAGCAAGCCTTTCCTCCATTTCAGCAAGGGATGAAAATTAACAAAATTCATTAGACATGTTAAACTTCCAGTCAAATAAAAAAAGATAAGTTAAGTTCAGCATACCACCAAATGCCCATTTGTAAGAAGTAGCATTCGAATGAGGAAACTTTGGGTGTATGTGTAATATATATCTAACTATAACCCACTGTCATACATTACCAATCATTAAAATCAAATAATATATATGTAAGTGAAATAATACAATAGTAAAAAAGAAAGATAATACATGTAGTTGTGGACTTTGGAGTAAGATCATCACTGTCAACCACCACTTTCCAAAATGGTACAAAGTGGAAAAGCACAAACTGCTAATTTAAAATAAAGATTTGCATCATCTACTCTACTGGTGATTGTTCTTGGTCCAACACACTTGTGCCTGTAGAGATCCTATTTTGTTCATTATGGTTTTGCTTTTGCCGAGGTTGGGCCTCACCAAGATTTGATTCCAGCTAACACAGCTGGTGTATCCACTTCAGGTTGAACATAAGAGAATGGGTTAGTATTTATGGATAAAGATCCATTTCGGTATACATATAAAGTACTTTAGTACGACTTCAATCTTTAACGAGCCAAACAAAAATCCATCAAAGGTACAACTTGTGCAAAAGAATACGGTGCCAACCACACAGGAACACCATACTATATGTTTAATTGTCTATGTAGGAGTGTGATGAGATGTAACAAACAAATGACTTAAAATAACTACACTAATAATATGGAGGTTCTTAACTAACACGTAAATGTACCTCAAATGAAGTAGCTTTACTTACAAAAGATTTCCATCAGTAAGACAAGCACAAAAAAAAAAAAAACAAGTTAAGCACAGTTGCAAACATAAAACGGATATAACTAAAAAATTCCACAATACAAGCAAATTAAAATGACACTTTAACATCTTGACGCAAATTAAAAAGATGTTTTCAACTTAAAAGGTTGATATCATAGAATTCATTTATATACAACAAAAAATCAATACCGAAAAGGAACTATATCCATTACTGACATCCAAAATAGATATGAAAAACTAGACAAATAGAAATCATAAAGAAAGCATATATAGATTGAAGGTGAAGAAGACTACACATGTCCATTAAGACTTATTTGGGAAACTATATATAAAGACTCTAGAAAAACTCAACATACTAAGCAAAAAAAATGTCTAAAAAATTAACAAATTGCATTTGAATAGTACAGACCTTTGCTCGATCACACCCAATGAATCAGAAGAAAACGAATCAGGACCCAAATCTCCAAGATTCAGAAGCCAACGAACCCGATTGAGAACCCTTAGCACCAGACGCTCCATCGGTAGGATTTGGGGTCTTCAATTTGAGAACTTTAATTTATGGATTTGGGAGCCGTTATAGAATCCGATGACGAGGAGAGAGGCGACGGAGGGGCGGGGGAACGATGGTAGTTGGATGTGACGGTCCTGGTGGAGGAATGTGAAATTGGAAGCTAGGGTTTGGTATTTGTTTGAAATTTTTGAAGGAGTTGAAATTGAGAGCGGGAATGGGTATTTCAGTATTTGGGTTGGGAGGGAAATTATTGGTGGTGAATTTTAGAAGGAAAATTATTTTCAAATTTTTTTAATAATATAAAGTTATAGAAATTATACATTTATTAAGATATATAAAAGTACATGTTATGTATAAAAAGTAAATTAAAACTTTTAGATTGAAAGAAAAATCAAATAAAACTTATCACAACAACTAACACTAAACAAGAAGGGTGAGCAATAACTGAACCGTTAGCTAAAATCGAACTGAAACCGAATCATTTAAATCTTCATATATTTCTAGTTTTTATACATCCATATCATGTTTTATACTTCCGTCCATTTTATTTATTTATACATCCAATTCATCTATTTATATAAGAGTAAATTACAAGTTTTGTCCTTTATGTTTGCATCAAATTTCAGGCGCTGTCCTTTACCTTTAAAATTGTCAGGCGGTGTCCTTTATGTTTCAAAATCTTGCACGTTATGTCCTTTATGCCTAACCTAGTTAAAATTTTCCTGTTAACTCAAGTGACATAAGGGTATTTTAGTCTTTTTACTCATTTATTTAAAAATATTAATAAATAAAACAAAATTAAAGTTTAAAAATTAATAATATATATATATATATATATATGTATTACACAGTCACCTACCCGTCTCTCTCTCTCTCTTTCTTAACATCTCTCTAACCTATCTCTCTCATCATCCTGGCCTCCACCGCCACCAACAACCACCCATCACCATCACTGCCCCCACCCGTCACCCCAAACCACCACCTCCACTACTATCACAATCACTAAATCAACACCAATAATCGTTACGAAACAACACCATCAACCGTAATCCGGGTCTAGAACACAAAAGTTGAAACTTTCTTGTTGTTGATGAGCCTTTATTTCTTTGATTTTGCGCAGGTCTAGAACACAAAAGAAAATCAATATTACAAACAAACCCCAAGACACCATCTCAAATCAACCGAAATAAATTACACAAGCATTGGAGTTGTTACCTTATTCGATCCACATCCCTCACATCTTTAAAACCCCTAATTTCTTCATACCGATCCACAAACCCCTCAATTACCATTTTCCCCACATATCATCGAACACTCACCAACCAAATTTTCTGCCCTTAAAAATCCTAATTTATTTAGTGTTATTACAGATTCAGTTAACAAAACAAAGGTTTAAGAGTATGAAGATCACAGGGTTGCTTGTGTTGATGTGCGATTCGAGATCGGACGAGTCAGATCCTGATAGTTGCAGTAGTAGAGGGTGGTCGCCAAGACACCCCCTCAACGCCGCTGCCTTCAACCGAGCGGTGGTGGGGTGTTTAGAGAGATGAGGTGGTTGTTGGTTCTCCGGCCGCAAATGTGAAGGCGAAGGTGGTGGTTGGTTCTCCGGGCACATATGTGAAGGCGAAGGTGGTGATGGCGATGGAGGTTTGATAACAGTGGTGGAGGGTGGTGGCTGGCGGTGGTTGTTGGTGGAGGAAGGTGATGATTGGTGGTGGATTATAACAGATCTAAAACGAATCGATGAACCTGCTCCCTTCCTCACGAATCGATGAACCTGCTCCCAACGTGGTGGCGGCATATGGTGGTGGTGGTGGTGGTGGTGGCACATGGTGGTGACCGGTGAAGATTTGGTCAACATATTGTTTCTGAATATTTGGTCTTCATCAGTTTATATAAATGATTTTTGCACATTAGTCCTTTATATTAAGTGATTTGCACATTAGTCCTTTATATTTAGAGTAAATATCTTTTTTGTAGTTTCACAATAGTCCTTGAAGACAAATTCTTTAACACAATGGTCCCTGATGAGATGAAATGACATTTCTACCCTTATGTGCCCTGCACATGCCTTCATTTAACTGAAAAAATTAACTGGGTTTGCCTTAAAGGACATAACGTGCAATATTTTGAAACATAAAGGACACCGCCTGACAATTTTAAAGGTAAAGGACAGCGCCTGAAATTTGATGCAAACATAAAGGACAAAACTTGTAATTTACTCTTTATATAATTATTTCATGTATTTATAACTCCATTAGATATATTTCTAAACAAGAATTTTAGCCAATGTATGGTTTGATTATTAACCGAACAACCCGAAAACCAACAAATTAACCGAATAAACCAAACTGATTAACCGATGACTTCGGTTACGGTTACGGATAATGTTAATAACCGAACCGAACCATGCACACCCCTACTAAGTAACATGTAACCACTTAATACTTAACATGACATCATAAAGCCTATGATGGTCCATTAAAAGTATCATGGTCCATTAAAGTTACTGTGACTACTAACGCTCAACATAGTCCATTAAAACATATACGATCTATTATTGTCCCCTATATGTTGTGTAATATTTGTTACAGTTTGATTCATTATTGCTTATTGTGATCCATTAAGGTCCAATATGGTCTATTAATACATATATGGTCTACTATTGTCTATTGTAATTCATTAAGTCCCAATATGGTCTAGTAAGACAACTGTGATCTATTATTGTCCTTTGTGATCCATTAAGGCCCAATATGTTCCATAAAAACATGTGATCCATTAAGGCCCAATATGTTCCATAAAAACATGTATGGTCTAGTATTGTATATTTTGAACTATTAAGGCCTAATATGGTCCATTAAGACATGTAAGATCTATTATTGTCCATTGTGATCCGTTAGGGCCCCATATGGTCAATTAAGACATCTATGATGTATTACTGTCCATTGTGATCCAATAAAGCCCTATACGGTCCGTTAAAGCATGTATGATCTACTATTGTGTATTGTGATCCATTAAGGCTCAATATGACCCATCAATATATTTATGATTTAGTATTGCCCATGGTGGTCCATTAAGGCCTAATATAATCCATTAACATAACATGATCTACTCTTGTCCATTGTAATTATGATATTTTTTACACATAACGATAAACATAAAACTAAAAACAATTAATAGGAGAGTAATTAGGGGGATAGAAAAGTAATTTTGGGCAAACTAAAAAGAAGACCAAGAGAAGA